>JAZHYW010004868.1:0-15088 GCA_037355805.1 Ixodes ricinus
ACACGGCCGGCAAAACGTGCGAAACATAGGCGGTTGATTCGATGAGGTTGTATTCGTATCTTCAACACGTTTAAAATAAAACGACCAGCAAACCGCATTATAAAACTCATAAAAGAAACAGCAATAATAAATTATTCCGCACGTCAATATCGCCACAATATTATGAATAAGTCCTGAACACGGTGCAAAATAATAAATACGAAACTAAGCGTGCAATGTATCAAAACGAATTCAGCAGAGATGCAACCTTCTAGAAAGCGAGCGAAGGTCAGCCGGGCGACACTAGCTTAGTGCGTTGACGCTCTGTCTTCGCGAGCGTGTGGTTGTTGGTTCGAATCACGGTAGGCACTATATATTTTCTTACATTTTTTGTATTAATTTTATTATTTTAAATATTTTTCTCACCTTTTTGTATTGGTTTTTATTATTTTTAATATTTTTTCGCCTTTTTTATTTTTTTATTTTAAATTTCTTTCACCTTTTTGTATTCGTTTTTATTATTTAAATTTTTTTCACCTTTTAGTATTAGTTTTTCTAATTTTAAATATTTTTCTCGCATTTTTATATTCGTTTTTATAATTTGAAGTTTTCTCTCACCTTTTTGTATTAGTTTCTATTATTTTAAATTTTTTCTCACCTTTTGTATTAGTTTTTATTATTTTAAATATTTTCTATGTTTTTCCTTTCGTCGGCACCGTTCTTCAGGGTAACAATCACGCAGAAGGTGAAAATAAAAGTGCGACCCCGCGTTTGAATTGATGCAATTCAGAAACCGTGGTCCTCTTGTTTTTCCAGGATGATTCGCTTTCACCGTTCTAATAGGTGGGTCATTGTAGTAAACAAACAGCGCAAGTCCTTTCAACGAAGAAATAAAAATAGTAATAATGGGCACATTGAGAGCAAAATGGGAAAATGTGTAAGTGGCAGCCCCCCCCCCCCCCCCGAAATCTACCATTTTGCTGGGACCTCCTCTCCCCCATACCCCTCATACAGCATTTTGTCATGGGCGCCCCCCCCCCCCTCTGAAACAAAATCCTGGCTATGTGCCTGGTAAGTGGTAAAACTGCCACAGTGATGAAGCCGAAGTTTGTCATGAAAGCGGTCATCTTCACCCACTATTGAAACGAAAATACCGTCATTTTAAGGCAGTGATTTGGTTGAGCTCATAGCGCATCTCTTAATTTTCTGACTTCCGAAAAGTAGCATGTAATTTTGTTCTGGTAGATCAGTTCTGTCCCCCGCGTGCCGCCTGGTCTTACTTATACTGGTTGCGCTCCGAAGTTTTACTTCTTTATTAGGCCTAAACGCATTTTTATTCCTGAGATTCAAGTACAGCGAGGATAATTAAACTAGCTTTCAGAAATGGTATCGGTCGGCGTTGTAACATTTAGTTTTCGTAGCGTCAAGGGGTCACATTCGCAAATCCGGCAGTGTAAACATCCACAACGCATTGGTGTTTCTCGCTTTTTTGAGCAAAGAAAAAAGTTTTATATTCGCGTTCCTCTGGTACGGTATGCCGTATAACATAAGCTATTAAAGAGGCAGATAGCGTTTGGCTAAGTGAACATTTGAAATATTTCTGTCAGAGGATCGTAACTACCACAGCAAACAGTCGATTCCTGCCTGAAATGGCATATGTTCACAGTCGATTAAAATCACCAATAAAATGATCTCACAGGAGAGTTATGTACCTCTCGTAGCGTCATAAGCAATAAACACATCTCTTACTTTTCTAGTTTCTGGAAAGTAATGTTTATTATTGATTTAGTAACTCAAAGCGCGTGCTCAATCATATGCCACGTGTTTTTTTTTTATTCGAGGCTCCGTTATAACGTTTTTATTTTTTATCAGAGCCAAACACGTGCGTATACCGCCGTGCCTTAAGTATAGTACATCAAATTAATCTAACATCCTGAAAAAAAGTATCGTTCGGCGTTGTAAAATTTATTTTTCGTGGTGTAGGGGGTCAGATTCTCAAAACCTGGACTGCAAATTTTGCACACTGCATTGTTTTCTTCTTGCGTTTTCACGATAAAACACGTCAGCCTTGCCATGGTGGGATCAAATACGCCAGCGTCGGCAGTCATTTACAAAGGATTGATCAACGCAAACATTTCCACTTGCTATTCATGAATTGCCGCAGTTCGTCAGAATCTCAATGAATTGACTGCATTGAAAAAGGCAAAAAAAATAAAACGTTGCCGGTCAGTAAACGGAACTTGCCGGGCTCGCCAGCCTGCGAACAGCAAAGCGCCAATGCCGGCCAGTCACTGACCTTCCATGTAAATACTGGCCATCAAAGACAGCAAAATACCGATGCCGGCCAGTTACTGAACTTCCATGTAAATACTGGCCATCAAAGAGAGCCAAATACCGATGCGGGCCAGTTACTGGAACCTCCATGGAAAGACTAGCCAGCGGAGACAGCAAAAGCCCGTCCAGTCACTGTAACTTCTACGGCTGAACTGGCCAGTGAGCAAGACGAAACCCCGACGCCGGCCGGGGCCGGTAGCTCACCGGCGACTATGGCCGGGCGCCGCCATCCTGTTACCATGGGCCGGCCGGCGTAATCCCGATACCGGCCGACGCGGTGTGCTACCTGCATTTACATGTTGACTGGCACCATATAGTGCCATATACAGGAGTATCAGGCATCATATACTGTTATATATGGCAGCCCCTGGCACCATATATGACTTTATCTGGCAATATATTTCGTCATATATGGTGTCACCTTGCCATATCTGCCCTGATTTCACCCCTTATATGGCAATATATGACCTTATATGTCTACTTATATGCCCATATACGGCCTTATATAAAATATATCTGGGACATATATGACATTTCTGTAAGGGGAGAGGGAGATTATAGAAGCCCTTCGAATGGTGACGAGCCCGCAAATCATAGGCTCATTGTCTCTTTTGCTCAAAAAGATCTCGGGGCCCTCGCGGCTCAACTGATGCCATTTTATCCCTCAGTCCCCCCCCCCCCTTCCCCTCTTCCAATGGTCGGAAGTCGTTGCCTTAAAAAGTGACCCCCCCTCCTCCCCCCAATAAAAGTTCCTGGCTACGGGCCTGATGTCTTGTATATCTTAATCGTTTCATCGAATTCTTCGCTGTATGAGTGAATATGTTTTTAATCCTTGAATAGTTAAAACGATACCTACTGGATTGTAAGCCTTGTGAGCCTCTAACGAAATCGCCTTGCCAACCCTGCAGCGCAGAATGAAGCCAGTATCAAAGAACAAAATTTGCCCAGCTTGGCACCCTCGCTCGGGCAGATGAGCTGGCTGGGCTTTGCTTCTTGACGAACTGGACACTGCTATACTCTGTTTCACCTTATTATGTACCGCAGGAAAGGCTACAAGCACGAGCTCCTTGCTCTGGGGCACATCTCGGCGGCACAAGCTCTCATGACTTAAGAGCGGCTGCCAACGCTATGAGCTCGCGCTTCTAGCCTTCGCTGCGGTACAACATAAGGTGAAACGAAGTATAGCACAAGTGGCACGTTTCTTGCCACATGTGTCAGCGAAGCACGCGCTGAGCGCTGAACGTACACGGGCGAGCAAATTGTTGTGTATATGTTCATACAGCCGGAAGTACCCCATTCACACGACCGGAAAGTTACCTTTAGCTAAGGGACCTTTATTCTTTGCGGCCAATCAATTCAAGATATTCCGCGCGTGGCGTGGGCTTGCGACCCAAGAGCACGGGCTGATTCGCCGATATCAAAGGGACCTATGTTAAAGGCACCTTTATGTTGACCATGTGAATGGGGTAATACCCCATTCACACGACAGCGTAAAGGTACCTTTAGCTTAGGTCCCTTAGCTTAAGGTACCTGTAGTAAACGGCGTTCTTGATCACATGCTAAATAAACGGAGCACTTTAAGTTGATGTCGATTGCATTCCAGCTTAACCGCGAGAGGAGCACGTGATAAACAATTATTCCTCGAAATCAGTCTGACGCGCAGTTTTTCTTAATTATTTTTGTGTGTGAAATATCACATTTAAAACCTAAATATTATTTTTGTCTGCTTTTGCGGCACTTTACTTTTTTCTCTAAGTGTAAGGGCGCACCTAAATGAGTCTTGCTTTAAAACGTCCGACCCGTCTGGCCACACTGGCCCTAAATCATCTGCGTTTACGAGTTTGCATTGCGAGGTGGGCGACCTTTTATGTTTAGAAGCTCCATTTTCTTGCAAAGTTCTCATTGAAGACTAAATAGCCTAAATAGTGCCCGGCAGAAACGAACCACGACGGAGTCTCACGGTTACGCTAGTCACGCGATCGAAAGGGATAGACGACGACGAAGATTAAGGGTCCTGGGCGGGAGAGTCGGGCGACTCGTCTACAACCTCGAAAAAGAGCTCGCAGTGGTCCATCGCATTCGGGTTCGTAGCAGACATTGTTTTCCACGTGCCGCCGCTGCTACCTGCTAGCTAGAGTATGCGTTCATCGTTAATGTATTATTCCATCACAATTAGTGTTCACAATCATTTCATAATTTGATACTTATATATATTCAATTTGTTATAATGCATTAAACAAGATGTATTTATATATCTGTGATATTATTTTGAGTTCGTGGGTCCGAGGCTACTCCCTGTAGCTGTTAAGGGAGCTCGGCGAGCTCCGTTTAACACAGGACCTCCCTTAGCGAAATGGACCTTTATGCGCCGTGTGATCACGATCTCCAGCTCCCTTTACTACAGGTACCTGTAGCTTAGGGTACCTTTACGCTACCTGTAGTGATATAGCGTTCTTGATCACACGATAAATATACGGCAGCGTATAAGTTACCTGTCGATTGCATTCCTACTTAAAGGGGCCTGCAGATCATATTTAAGCGTCTACCTTTATTGCGGTTTCCACGTCTCTTAGGGAGTTCCGGTAAGCCAGCGGGCACGGAGAGATAGCTAAATATCGTGTCGTCATATTCTAGCTGGACGACGCGGAAACCTCCCTACCGACGAGGGCAACCCGCGTTGCCGAGCGCGCGATATGTGACGTCTTAGGTCCGGGCTTACTACTGGTCAGAGCCGCAAAGAACTCTTAATAAAATCGCAGATACATAAATATAAGTGTCGGTTAATCCATTATATCAAATTGAATATATGATAAGTAGCGAATTGTTCAGTATGTTTAGATCAGAAAGACACAAATGCGATGGAATAAGTACAGTAACGAGGAATGACTCGTCGACATACCAGCCAGCAAGCGGTGGCAAAGGCGGCACGTACGAGAAAGGATGTCGTGGGATACGAGCGCCGACACGCGAAAGGTCCCGGACTGCGACGCTGCTGTGCTGCGGTCGTATACCGACTCGTCCGACTCTCCGGCCCAGGAGCGTTATCCTCGACGTACCCATTCGGCGCGATTGCGCCTACTGGCAATGTAGACATTCTGAAGCGGTAAATGACAGTGCAGAAAGGTGGCAGAGCCCGTTGCTAAACTGATGGTGACCATCGCTGTTTTGCACTGTTGTTTGTGGCTCAATGAAGTGTTATGCCAACAATAGTCTTTCAATCACGCAGCAAATGCAACGTGAGACCGATTTCGAGGAATACCTGGCCGCCCGCTCGCAGTTAGCGGATGCCTGTCATCAACTACATGCTCCGTTTAGTGATCGTCGCTCACGAACGCCGTCGACGACAGGTACGTGCAGCCGTGAGACGCTCGAATGGCTCACTACCGCTCCTCTGAATGGGGTATCAGTCTGCCTCAGTGAGGCCAGACCTACGACGCCATTAAGCAGGTTATTTTTAGCGTTTTTTTAACTCTAATTCGCCTATAGCTGAAGGTACCTGTCGTAAATTTGAGCAGTTTCATTGAGTCACTACGTTCAGTGCACTCAAGTTCGGTGCACTATTAGCCAGTCGATAGTTCGATTGCAGTTCCACTTTAACCGCGAGAGGAGCACGTGATAAATAATTATTCCTCGAAATCGGTTTGACGCGCAGTTTTTTTTTTATTGTTGGATGTGAAATATCACATTTAAAACCGAAATATTATTTCTGTCTGCTTTTGCGGCACTTTACTTTTTTCTCTAAGTCTAAGGGCGCACCTAAATGAGTCTTGCTTTAAAAACGTCCGACCCGTCTGGCCACACTGGCCCTAAATCATCTGCGTTTACGAGTTTGCATTGCGAGGTGGGCGACCTTTTTATGTTTAGCAGCTCCATTTTCTTGCAAAGTTCTCACTGAAGTAGCTAAATAGTGCCCGGCAGAAACGAACCACGACGGAGTATCACGGTTACGCCAGTCACGCGATCGAAAGGGATGGACGACGACGAAGATAAAGGGTCCTGGGCGGGAGAGTCGGGTGACTCGTCTACAACCTCGAAAAAGAGCTCGCGAGTAGCAGTGGTCCATCACGTTCGGGTTCGTAGCAGACATTGTTTTCCACGTGCCGCCGCTGCTACCTGCTAGCTAGAGTATGCGTTCATCATTATTGTATTATTCCATCACATTTGTGTTCACAATCATTTCATAATTTGATACTTATATATATTCAATTTGTTATAATGCATTAAACAAGATATATTTATATATCTGTGATCTTATTTTGAGTTCGTGGGTCCGAGGCTACTCCCTGTAGCTGTTAAGGGAGCTCGGCGAGCTCCGTTTAACACAGGACCTCCCTTAGCGAAAGGGACCTTTATGCGCCGTGTGATCACGATCTCCAGCTCCCTTTACGACAGGTACCTGGGCTAAAGGTACCTTTACGCTGCCGTGTGATTTGGGCATAATACCTCCCCCCCCCCCAACCCACACACACACACACAGTTTTTTCACGCTGGGCTACGCCATTAACCGCGCAAGCTATGACGTTTAACCGGAAGCTTCATTCCTCTCCAATGGCCTGAATGCGAGCAAGCAAAATATGTTCAGGCACCCATGTAAAAGTATCGTATCAACAAAACCGCTTTTTTTGTATTTTTTGGGGTTCATTTGTCTTCCAGAAATAAAAGTTTCTGCAGAAATGTTGTACTGGAGTTTCTTTTTTCTTCTCTTACATTTTCAATTACACTTAAATTATTTGTGGAATTGCCTCCGCCATGTCCGATATAGAGCTTGGATTGTGCGGTGTGGAATAACCCAGGAGGTAGTAGTAGGGCGCCTTGACCTCGAGGGCTTCCTGTTTAAGGCCTTGAAGCTTCTTGGAGGAGTTGGCGAAGCATTGCGTAGGACTGGAAATCGTGTGCACGCCCTCATTTCCGTAGCAGGGAGCAGCACAACAGAGAAACACCTGACTTGGCCTAAGTTTGGCAAACCTAGGGGTGCAAACTTAGATCTAACAAGGTTCTGCACTAAGGCTTTAGTTGGCGCCAATGTTCTTCTACATAACTCTTGTGCATATTTCTTTAGGTTCGCCACATAATGACCAAAGTGCCAGACATTATTTCAGATTATGCGCCGTCGACGCCCATTCCGGCTCTTATATTCAAATTGGACCAAAAAGAAACACATAATGATTGGAATCTCATAAAAAATGGGGATGCGTAGATAAATACTTCAATCAAAAGTTGTAAATGCACATCTCACTCTGTATACAATGAATTGTGTACCATTATGATTTCGTTATTTCTCTGCCCATAAGGAAGATTTGGTTGAAATGAGGCAGACATATAATGATCACAAAGCAACAACAGCCTCTCGCTGATCGCAATAAAAACGTCAAATTTTCGGAATTTCACAGAACAACTGAGGGAGAGCGGATGAGACCGCTCGGTGATGTCAGAACGCCAAGCGCTCATTGGAAGGATTATTGGGTTGGAGGAAATACTCGCTGCCCTCCTCCTTACCCTCTCTTTCCCTCCATTTAGTGTGAACAAGAGCGTAGTGTGCTTCTCGCGCAGTGTCTCCGGTTTCAACGCGTTTGAACAGTGAGCCGATAAAAAGGCAGCTAGACTTTGTTCCTAAACGAGCCACATCCATGCAGAGCTCGGCTTCCTATTGTACCCGCGCGCTCTCATCTTCACTCTCCCTCTCTTTCTCTTTGTATACCATGAGAAAAAGAGGAAGAAGAGGAGACAACGGCGTGCGGGATCGTCAGAACACCGAGCTATGGTTGGAAGTAATAGTGGGTGAAAGCAAATCTAGCTGCATTTTTTTCTACTTACTCTTCGAACGCACTCGAACGGCGGTCGCCGGCGTTCGTCGTTCGGTTTTTGCTTTCGAACATGCTGGAATAGCGATGTAGAGACAAAGACAGCGAGCCTTTGCGCCTAGCCACAATCCTTCGAATCGGAGCTCGGCGTGTTGAAGTCAACGCGATGATGCGTCATACTCGGAGGCAGCTCGCCACCACGCCGCCGCACTTGTTGACTAACCACGACACCATGCAGGCAGGGGCTTCCCCGACGCCCCTCGGTCTTTTTCTCCGGATTGACGGTGGCGATTTATACCTAGTTTCAGCGTAACTTGGAAAGAGCGAACGCTACGGCCCCTTCGATTCAATCAGAGCGATGGAGGCGAATCACGTGACGGCCTTTACCAAAGGTACGGGTTGGAGGCTGCAGCCCAAAAAATTGGAGCAGCACTCAGGGAGGAAGTCAACCCATTATCCTGACCCAATTTTAAGTGTCACCGACGTCCCTTCTCTTTTGCCTCTAAAGGATTACCCCGTCACTCAAAAATATGTACAAAATCGACTTTCCACTTTCTCCCTCCCGCCTCTTCAGAACCACTGTAGACGTAACTATACACGGGTGCCACGTGACGTCGGTTTGCCTATCTTTCAGGTTGGTAGTAGCGCCTCGTTAGCGCAGTGGAAACTAGCATTTCACGAACCCCCCCCCCGCCCCCCCCCCCCCCCCCTTTATGGCTCACCAAGTGACGTCAGTGCAAGCTATGTATGGTCCGGGGACAGACCAATAGCCCCATCAGATTTCGCACGTTAAAGGACTCTAGAACAAACTCCATTAATGGGTCGACTAACCAGCGCACCGCGATAAGCGCGAAATCGCTACCTCATTTGCCGATTATTTAACGGGATTTAACGGAGGTGGTTTTGAAGGCCTCTAACTTCCGCCTGAAAGGGCTTTTTAAAGTTCAGGAAAAGCTCCATCCACTTTTTCTACTGTACTAGAGCCAACGGTGGATAAAAGGTCACGTCCTCAGCAACGTTTGCCCGGCGAAAGTAGAAAGAGGTGGAGGAGCTTTCACGAAACACTTAACCTGTCCCCGACTGTAGTGAGATGAAGTATATATAGTCACGTGTCTCGCTACAACGCGCTGATTGGCTCCACTGGAACCGTAGACTTCGCCTTTTATCGACGTTACGGTGATACGGAGGATTTAGTGATTGCCCAGCGCCGCTTTCACTCGATGGTGCAATCGAGAGAACGCGCAGAGATCGCTCCGGGGCAACCGGTTTCGAGTTGTCCGCCAAACGACTTCCCGGTGTCAAAGAAAGCGCAGCGAGAATCGCGCCGCTCGGATTCGCAAAACAACATGGTGCGCGTCCGAAGACGCCTCTGGATTTTCCTACTATCCATCTCCGTGTTCCACTCGGCGCCCGTCGACGGATCGAGAGGTGGGTGCTTACACCGACGGCTGCTCCTCCAATCAGTTACTTGAGGAATTGCTCGATAACCTTGCCTATTCGTCCCAACTTGTGGTTCGAGCGGCTGAGCAATCGATGGGACGAGAGAATGGCCTTACTGCGCGCCTTCTCCCAGCATAAGAGTGCATTTTGTATATGTGTAGAGGGCGGTAATTTACACTCCGCGTTGCTTTAATTTCGAGCTACGAATCGATGGGACACGTGAAACAAAGTCAGAAGCACAAGGTCACAGCGTTCGTAATTTTAGGGTGCGTTCAAGGCCTATTAAATAATCTCATATGATATCATATCAGTCATTTCGCACTAAGTGTGTTTGATCATGGCTGTATACGTGCGTGCGTTTTAGCGCACTCGAACTTCTGATGAAACAAAGTAAATTTTACCCCAATGAGCGCCTGTAGCATATACTGCATATGTGAAAGATTGCCACTGCACTACGACTGATAGCCTTCGGTCTTTGACGTGCATCAAGCCGTAGTGGTGCACAACAGCACGCCCGAACAATGTACATCCGAATCTAAAGGCGCGGGGCAGGGAACCTAAAATCCCTGGGTTATCAGCATGAGCTTTCGCTGCACGTGATCCCAGCTGCGGTGGGTTCTCTCCTCGTTTCACCCGAAGTGCGAGAACAATAAAAAATGCTATACTCTGTTTGACCTTATGATGTACCGCAGGAAAGGCTACAAGCGCGAGCTCCTTGCTCTGGGGCACATCTCGGCAACACAAGCTCTCGTGATATAAGAGCAGCTACCAACGCTATGAGCTCGCGCTTCTAGCCTTCGCTGCGGTACAACATAAGGTGACACGAAGTATAGAGCTTTCAGCGTCCGTGGCATGCACGCGATCTCATACTGTGCAAGCATCGTCCAGAGCAACATGGTCGAGTGCGTAGCTTCGGCCTTTGTTTAGTGACTCTAGCTTCGGCTTCTCTCGCAATAAACCGATCTCACCAGCCAGTTTGACTACGCCACCGGTGCCGTCAATGCATCGAGGCTGCTTTAGTATTTCTGCACGTGCAACAACCTCGCTGGAGCTCTGCGCGTGGGGAGCATGAGGCGGCACGAGCCGTCGTGTGCACTGCTGCCTGCCTTCTGCGAACTGAAATTATGGCGTGTCACGCATGCGCCGAACGCCTGGTGAGATCGATCTATTAAAGTGACAAAGAAAAAAGTGATTGAGTGCCAACACCGGCGAAACGGTCTTTGTAAAGAACGTATTAGTTACCTTGTGCTTTCGCAAGCAAGCTGTTTTCAAATCTTCGGAGCTTTTCCGGGTTTCCTTGACGTTCGGAGAAATTCGAATATCAAATAAAAACTGTATTACACAGACGTTTTGGAAAGAGTCTGTCCTTTCTCAGCGGTTGGTTGTACGCACTGAAAACGAAATATTTCCCGAACGGCTGTGTATTAAAGTATGAATTGTTCATTAAATGTTCCTTAACGTCAAATTATATTGTTTAAAAATTTGTTGAGTACATTCAAATTGTCTTGAGAAAGAATTACGCAGTACGATCCCGTCTGATTAAGTTGTGGTAGCTTTGATCGATGTATGACTAGAAATTATAACTGAATCTAAACTTATACCAGCGCCCTATTTTAATTGTAACACGCCATTTTATCTCAGCGTGACCGCTTATCGAACGTAGCAAATAGCTTGCGAAAAATCTGTGGGTAGATAACATAAATGCAAAAAAGTTGTATCATCACTGTAAAAACACCAGCAATTTAATAATAATAATAATAATGTTTATTTTCATCATGAGATGATGGTGGCGATCAGGAAAAAAAGCTGTGAGGCACAGCTTGACGGGTTCCTGACCGCCTACAGCAGCAGCGACAGAGTGGGGAAATAATACATCAATTGAAAGAGAAACACAAATTTACAGAAAATGATCGCTATCACAACATGTTGAGCACAATACCTTAGATTATCACAATATTGACGTGTAGGGCATGACGAGCAAACAAAAACAAAAAGAAGCTCATAGTATTAAGAACAAAACACGGAAAAAAGAGCAATTACACTAATCATTAGTGAAAAAAGGGTGACCTCACTTCATTCAACGATAACTTGTCCCAATCAATACCTTTAGCTAAAAACAGATTAAATAATTTAGGAACAGCGTATTTCAGCGTTTGTGTGCCATAGTTTGTTCTCGGTGTGACCACCTCCCAACATTCAGCTCCGCGGGTAGGGTAACTATGAATGTGTTTCGAGAGTTGTGCAAGATTTATAAAAAAATTTATATTTCTAATTTGCTCCACTTTTAGGCTAGTTGCAAGCCTGTAATCATATAAAGTGTGGATATTTATAACATGAAATTTTTTAAATAAGCTACCTGTATGAAAGTCAAACGGGACATCTCCCATAGCTCTAAGTGCTTTTTTTTGCAACACGTGCAGCTTTTCTAGATTAGTAAAAGTCGTTGTACCCCAAACTAAGTGGCAGTAATTTAAGTGGGAGTGGAATAGAGAATTATATAATAATAATTTTACTTTTTCTGGCAAAATATAACGATGACGATTCAACATGCCCACAGCCCGGGATAGCTTTGGAATAATGTAATTTACATGATTTTCCCACGACATGTTCTCAGAGAAAGTAACACCTAAAAGCTTAAAGGAGTTTACTATTTCAATTTTGCTAGAATTTAAATTTAGGTCTTTTGTGATGTTTACAAGTTTATTTTTAGGACGAAAAAGCACTGCTTTTGTTTTCTTCACATTTATTTGCAACGCGTTGTTCTCACTCCATATTTCTAGTCTAGACAGAGTCAGGTTTGCCATATCAATTAAGGTATCAGCATTATTTGAACTAAAGAGTATACTTGTGTCGTCAGCGTAGTTGACAAATTTTGCATTTGGATTAATATTAGTGATATCATTAACATATATATTAAAAAGGAAAGGACCTAAAATACTACCCTGTGGTACGCCAGAAAGAATAGGTTTTATGGTGGAGGAGTTTTCATTAATACTGACATATTGCATCCGATGCCCCAGATACGACCGTATTAACTCTAAAGCGTGCCCTCGAATTCCGTAATTATCTAATTTAGAAAGTAGAATTTGATGATTGAGACAGTCGAAAGCTTTAGTAAAATCTATGAATACTCCAAGGGCCATCATTTTGTTTTCAAAGCTTTGCAAAATGAATTCTTTTTGAACGAGTAAGGCAGATTCCGTAGATTTGTGCTTTCTAAAACCGTACTGCGACGCTGTTATCAAGTCATACTTATTAGAAAAGTTGGTTAATCGGGTATGAATGACTTTTTCGAGTGCCTTGGAAAACACTGGCAATATTGAGATGGGTCGGTAATTTCCCATATCATTTACGCTTCCTTTTTATGCAACACTGAAACCTTAGCAATTTGCATTCGCTTAGGAAATATTCCTGTGGATAAAGAAATATTGAAAATGTGAGTTATCACAGGTGCTAACAAATGAATCACGTGTTTTACAGGCCTTATTTGAATACCATCTACGTCACAGCTTCCACTATTTTTAAGTTGAAGAAATACACTTAACACTTCTGGTTCTACCACAGGGTCTAAAAATATCGTGTCACTGTTTCTTTTATCGCTAAAAATACCAGCATTATTTGTTGCAGACGTACTCGCAACATTTACAAAATGTTCGTTGAAAGCATTTGCCAATGAGCAACCAGTAAGTTCGGTGCCGTTATGCATAATTTTTTCAATAGAACTGGATGGGCGACCACGATGATAAAGAGAGTTCAGCTGCTTCCACATGACGTCTGCACGACCTTGTGCGGCTTTGAACATATCGAAATGATAACGCTGTCTCGCACGCCGTAGTTCTTTCGTTAGGTTGTTGCGATAGTTTTTGAATATTGATAGATCATTCTGGTTTCTTGACTTTGCGAATTTACCATATAAGATGTTTTTTGTTTTGGTCCTTCCGTTTATATAATCCTTCCGTTTAAATTTTAAGTAAAAATTGCGTGGTTACGAAATCAATTTCATACAACAATCGGCACTGTTTCCTGATTCTGCCTCTGTGACTATCTGAATAAATTACTGATTCGTCTTGTCAATAATACTGCCTAGTTCAGTGGTGAGAGAAGATATATATTACTATTGTAACGACGATTTGTAACAGACAGAGCAAATAACTGCGATATTTAACTAGAATATATTTTTACGAGTGTTTTAGTATAGAGAAAATATTGCGTCCCAATAAAAAAGTTTACGTTATAGATGCGAGGAATATGGTGGGAGGGGGAGTTTCGACTTGGATTAAGTGTGACTGCAGAATCATAAATTAAATGAGAAAAAATTATGCGTTCCCGAGATTACTGTATTCTTGGTGATAGGCAGAACAAGACCCAATTTCTAACTACAATTCTAATATGGTCCCGTTCTGCTCATCAGACATGTGTATTGACCTTTTCAATAGACGCACCTTAAGAGTTTACAAAGATGGTGGTCGGTTTTGTCATTTTGTTGCGGATTAACCTCAACGTTCATCGAATCAAATAACTTTTAAGGTAATCAATAGAGCCATTGCAAATATCGGAAATAAGCAGATCATGCGCTATCGAAAAATAGTTTTATTAAGGTATTTGATATAATAACACATATCTTTAGTTGTTTTGTTTTTTTCATCAAATAGTGATGTTTGTTACCTATGATATATTTGCATTCGCAGAAACCACTAACGCAAACGGGCGGCACTTTTTTTTTCCTTTTTTGTATTGTTGAATTGGCAGCTCCAACGATTTGGAGCCTCAAGCCTGAGCGGAAAAAAAAACGCAGTCTATCCTACGCGTACGTACGTTTCTAAATGTGTTCGGCTCTGCACAATCACTAACCTTTTGTGCTTGAAGCCGAGTCACACTGATTAACATCATACAAGGGACAGACTGCATACATATTCAAACGCAAGTCACCGCGAGTGTCCTTGCTTCGAATGCCGCATGACAATGATTTCAAATTGAAAGTTTGGCACGGGGCATTGGAACCACGGATATTATGGTGACTCCCGTTTTGCAGACAGTCTTTTTGTATGATGTGTGAGCAGTGTGACCCCAGATTTAAGCAGCAGTCAAACTGCTGATACGTCATTGCTGCGCGATAAAATAGTTTGTGTACACGCCTCCCCTAACATTAATGTTCGAAGCATTCTTGTGTCATACATATGTATGCTCCGATCATGTCTGCAAACGTTTTTTTTAATGGCCAATGGAACAGGCCGTCGTACAATGCAGAATCAAGTCTCAGACAGCGTCTACAGAATTTTTTACTATGGGTAATTAGCGTGGCTGTTGCTTTAATTACGGAGACAGCATTTTACAAAAATATAATTTTCTGGTGTCTTATATGGGACGTTTTATTCTATTTCAAACATGTAGCTTTAATTATACAGCCAAGAAAGGTAAGCTATTGCAATCTATGCTGGTAAGTTATACGGCCAGGGAAGCACAACATGGGAAGCAAATCATAATGACAAATGAGATAATTAGCTGAAATTTGTTAATTATTAACGCCAATACGT
>JAZHYW010004870.1:0-82831 GCA_037355805.1 Ixodes ricinus
TACCAGAACGCCATCTAAACTAATCAGAGTGAATGGCGCCAACTAAGCAATTCGACTCGAGACCGACGTCAGACGTCCCTCGACCCACTGACTGGACACGCTCAGCCGAATGCTGAGGCGGCACTCGGTCCAGGCTGTGTCTGGCTCCCTTCACTCTTATGACGTCATGACGCTTGTCTGACTATTCGCGGGGGCAAGTTGCGCTACCCTCTCTCTTACCGTATTCAGTGTCACGTGGTGGATGCTGCCAGAGCTCGTGAGTTTTGAAAAATCGCAGGGAGCGGCCATCGCCTTCAACCGGGGACGCTTCCTTGTGAGATCCGAGACCACGAAGCGGCTGTTCTACAATCTGTGCGAGACGCCCCTGCGTTACCTGTGCTCGCTTCCAACTTTCTTCCTGTTCGGCGTCAACCTCAACCAGCTCAACGAGGTATGCACACCGGTTAAAAGCGTACAGCAATACTTTACTGGGGGAGACACTTATTACATTCATTCCAATTAGCCCAGGAAGAGCCCGTGTGCGAGAGAAAGTAAGCCCATCGTGCTGTCCACGTACGCTTTCGCATTTTCGTGCTACGCCAAGGAGAGGGCTGCCGCCGAGCACAGGATACCGGATTCGCCAAGACAGAAGAGACGGCTGTCTCGGCTGCTTGGGCGGGTTTCCACGATGGTTAGATGGTGGCAGCCACTCCTTTCAATTCAAACCCCGAGGGCACGCGCGTACACTCATTTCGACTACCTTAGAACTGTCATCCCCAAGGTCACTGGATTTTCGCGGAGTAAAGGCCCGCCTCACGCACTTGCGACCGACAACGACCAACTGAGACAAGTTCGGTTTTAAGCCTCCTACGACGGCTTACGACCGGATGCGCTGCTGCGGTGCTGGTCGTAAGCTGTGGTCTGGTTTGCCTTTGCTGCATACCCGACCCGGAGGAATAACACGGAGCCAACGGTTTCAACAACAAGAAACTACATTTAATGGGACATGGACGAGACGATTAACATGGTTACCAGCGGCGGCTGAGTCCAGTCAGCGACTCTCCGTGCGCCGCCTCTGATCTGCCTTATCAAGGCGGCGTATCCGATGTGCGTGGCTGTCGTGACGTCGCCGCCACGCGGGAAAAGTACGGCACCTTTGCCCCGCAGTCGGGCAACTGGGCCGTGGAGCCGCCAGGGTGCCCACAAAGCTGAGGCCTAAAATCCGGTCTTGTCTCAGTTGGTCGGAGTGAAACGCAAGTGTGTGAACGGGCCTTTCGATGCCTAGTAATTCGATCCAGGTGATGGGAACGAAGAGAGTGCAATAGGAAGTTTTCGTAGCCCTCCGCAACGAAGAAGCCACTACTGCGCCTGCGCGCCGATAGCCTTGACTGTGGAGTTCCGGGTATCGTAGCGGGTTGCGGAGGGCGTTGCGGGATGTCGAAAACGATCTACAGAAACTCCCCCAATGCCGTTGTGGAAACCACAGGTAGAAGCCGCTCGCACGCCAATATATCCGTTGGGTGGAGGGTGCACCCGCCCGCTGGCAGTTCCGTGACACGGATCAACAGTTTTAGCAATATTTCTATTAAAGGGCTTAACCTGCATGTTTGTTATGTTAGGTTGAGGTTGGAATATCATAAACGCCGTTAAGGTGGCGCAGGCCGCCAACCTAATTTAAGAGTTTGCCTGTTTGCGTCCACCGATTCTTTGATTCAGTGTTGGGATGCTGGGCTCTTTATTCAAGAGTCATTGTACGTTTCCGCCCGTCGTGTGCACGTGATTTTCGCCGTGAACATCATGAAACGCTTTAGTATAGTCTAGAATTTGTTCATTATTATCGTTCTCGACCAAACAATGTACAAAAAGAAGACAGAACTGAACAGGGCACTGTATATTTGTGCTGAACGTGAGCAAATCATAATGCGGTTAGAATAGACGTTTTTCGTGTCTGATTACAAAGGTCAGAGCGCATGGTGTCCAAAATAAAAACTCTGTAAGAGGGTGAAAAAGATGTAATAGACCATTTGCTATATTACCCAAGCATCAAGGAGAATGCAGGGATTGGTGTTCCACGCGTTTCACGCGCACGCCTTCCCCGTATAAAAGATTCGAAGTAAATAACCAAAATAAAGTGTTGACGAACGCGCGTGCATGATGCAATTTGTTTTAGGTTTTTTCTTTAGAAAATTTACTACTGCTGAGGCCAGCACGTGCGGCGCGTCGAACACCAATCCCTGCATTCTCCTTGATGCTTGGTTAATATAGCAATAGGTCTATTGCATTCAGTGTGTCAACATTCCATAGTATACTTACTGTCAAATTTCTTTGGCTTGAGTGATTTGTTTTTAATTCGAAGCATTATTTTGACATTTACACAACTGTGCTTTCTGAACATACTTCCAAGTTTCTTGCTTTGCCCACCCTATGTTGAAAGAATTAAAAAAACTAGCACATGCTTTTCACCGAAACGTTTTATATATTCAGCGCTTGGTCAGTCTGCGCGAACCTCGCTTTTGCAATAATCCAGGCAGTTGTTGCACCATCCGCTGCATCTACGCCGCAATTGAGGGCACCTTTTTATTTGGTGCTGCAGTACGTGCTCTGCATGTGTTCGTTTGAGCTTCTGGTGTACAATGGCAGTTTCAAATTTGCTTTATTTTACGCCTCGTAAAATAAAGCGACTTCATTTCACGCTTTTCTGTCTTATTTCAATTATATATTGTTTTCTTTTTTATAACTCGCTCGTTAAGTTTTATACTCTGCCATTAAGGCGTGTTGCTCGCGCTATCAAACCTCCACGTCGAAAGAGATTGCTACAGGTGGAATCGAGTATTAACAACATAATTAAGCGATTCCCAGACGCTGTAAGTTCTGCAGCTCTATACGCTCAGGTGTAGGTTACAACTTTAATGAAGCAAAGGCTACAAGCGAGCCAACTGCCACAGGAAGAGTTGTCTTGTAAGAAGGCTTGTGCAGTTGCTCTCGCTATAGACCAACCCGCTGTTTATAGAGTATACTTGTTTTCACCTCAAGAAAAAAGGAAATTTTGTGCAGTGTTCATATGCCGCGCGAAGTAGTTCTTACAAGATATGGTTGTCGGAGGAAGAATAGATGTTTTTGGTGTTTGAAATGTTTACGTTTTGATGCGATAACGTATTCATACCTAAAATTCCCCTACATATATATCGTAATGGACCTTTTCCACATACCGACGGCACCAGGCGGTGGCTGCACCAACTAAACATCGAGGAAGTCACCTACCTGCGCTACCAATCGATAATGGGAGCTACGCTACCAGTTTCTTCGCTCTCTGATCTACGCCGCGTGCCCAACGCGACTTTAAAGAGGGGCATCCGTGGCGTCCAGCTAAACGTCGTGTTTTTCTTGCAGTCCACGTTGTTTTTTTTGTTTTTTGTGTAACACAATTATATATATGTTGCAATGACGTGTTCTACTCGCTGATCCACAGCCTCCTTCCGAATTTCCTCGATTTGTCGTGCCGTTCCGCCGCTTGCTCGGCCGCTGGTGCGCAGAACGCTCGAAAGGTCCATTCTCTACATAAAGGAAGAAAGAAGTAATGCTTCGCGAGGAGCCGGACGTTTTTCCTATGGTTGCTGAGGTGAAACCAAGTCGGCGTTTGCACATCAGGCGTGGCCACTGCCTGGTCTCAGGGACAAGCATGTGCCGCGCCACAGCAGCGTGACGTCAGAACCGCGCGTCGGTGTCTGCGGGGACGAGAGGGACGGTCAGAACGAACGCTGAGCTCTGCTTCGAATGATTAGTGGGTCCAAAGCTAGCTGCCTTTTTCTCCACTGCACTCGTCGAAGGCCCAAACGCCGGACGCCGCCGTTCGAAACTTGAAGGGCTCGGCCAGACTCCGACGTTGAGTGGAGCGAGACGCAGCGCAGAACGCGCGCCTTTCATTGGCCGGCGAGCAGGAACTCGACATCTGCGACCAATCAGGAGCTGTGTACGGTGCGCCACGCCGCGTTGGGTACGCTCAACGTCGGAGTAGAACACAGTTTGGTCCTCGGTGGCGGGACAGCAGACGACATCTTGGTCTGTTTTCCGTTCGTTTTGCGCGTCCGCTAGTTGATGGTCGATTAAAACGAGGTTTCCTTCGAGTTATTTCTTCTCCCCTTTCTGCGAGGCTGTCTCCGTTAGTAAAACGAATATCTTCCTAAATCGTAAAACAAGAAATAAAAACACAAAACAGCGATTGCCAGGACTACAAGACGACGCCGGCGTTTGGTGCCCGAACGCCTGAATGAGAGCTTGGATAGGGGAAGAGTTTTATCAACGGTCATGGCCTGCTTGACAGCTCGTTAATTGCTTCAATGACACGTCACGGGAACGCCGTGGCCACTCCCCAGTCCGCCATCTTGGAGCCCGAACGGCACCGGGGCGCCATACCTGTGTGCTTGGCTTTCGGTTTCGTTCAACCTCTGACTCTTTTATTATGTCTCCAGTGAGCCGCTAGCAGTATTTAGGCTATTTTGTGTTTCTTCAGGAATTACAGTAGGTTAACTCATCTTGTCTATTCTTCCTCCATACGCGCGACTTAGCCCCCCGTTCATGCGCATCGTGTACGTTAGGTGCGCCGAGCAAATCTAGATATTTTGGGTGCTATAGATAATTGTTCCTTGTTTTCTGGCGGGGCACTACGACAACTTCTAATTCTGAGCTGACGAGCTTTCGGCATAATTTTCGGATCAGTGAGAGGAGCAAGTGGTGAATGCATTACATAATGCCATCGTTACACGAGACCTTCTGGAGAGCACCCGTGTTTTCTAAAAAAAATATAGTCCGTTAGAATGTAATATGAGATAAATATAATTCGTCCGAAATATTAGCTTTACGTAAATTGTTTCTTCGAAATCGGTTTTCCTCCATCCTACGTCAGCCTGTCAAATGGGATGGCTCACTCGAGAAGGTATTCCCGGCAGGGTGTGCCGAGGCCGATATGCCTACCGCGAGTCTCAGCCGAGCTCTTTTATCAATGAGACAGCGATCTTGTTATTTGAACATCTTCGAGGAAGCTGGAAGGTTACGAAATAAACTTTGAGCGACTCAGACTTAGACACTGTCCACGAATGGTAAGCTAGCTCGTCTTGAAATCATAACTTTAACTTCAATTGTATGGCCGTCCCTAACAGTGTTGAGATCCCAGCATTTATCATCGTGTCTGTACATAACAGTTAACGAGAGATAAAAAAAGCAATATAGCATCTTGATACGTAAATTAACAAAGTTTCCATTCATTCCCTTCGCGGTTTGGAAAGATGGGCAGAGAAACTCGACGGCACACCGTGTAGCAGGGGACACCCCCGTCTCCCGCTGCGAATAGCGGAATTACGGCCTTTAACTCGGCAGGATCAGCATCATAACTTCATGAACACGCAGCTAATTCGAGAGCATGCGTCACACGATCGTAGCTATTGACAATTATTTAGATACCCGTACGCCGATGGTTGCAACAATGACGACAGCTATATTTCATAAAAAATATATTCATGTCAAAACAAGCATTTTTACCTCTCAAAGTCGGGTGCTTGTCGTGGGTGTCCACTTGATTTTGTCCAACTATATATTGTGTCGTTCTTTTTATTTCTTTTGGGGTTTTAAAAAAAACGAAAGCTTTTACGGCTGTGTTTGAAGGATCCAGCGGTTCAAAAACCTACCATTTTCTCACCAGAAAACTTGGAAAACTAAGGTCGATGTAGAGAATAACGTGTGGCCCTGCGTGCGCGCGCATAGTGTGCGGAATCGGTAATGGCGGGCAGGCGGGCGTCATTCGCATATTAACGTTGGTTCGCACGGCGTCCGTCGTTGCTAGGTGGTTCCTAGGTGCGACGTCACTCCTGTGGGAGGAGGCAGCAAGTAGTCACCGGGGATTATAAATGGCCCAACTCTTTCCCAATGTGGAGCGCAAGTTGGTCTGTTTCTTTGCAGGGGTCGCGATGATGTCAGAACACCGAGATCTTATTGGCTGATTGAAAAAAAATAGTGGATAGACCTCGAAGCGTCCAGCATTGAGGTCTACCCACTATCCTTTCGATCAAAGCCGATCAGAGCTGGGCGTCGTCCGGACATCACCGCAACTCCTGTGCTAGAAGCAGACGACTTGCCCTCCGCATTGGCTCTGGCCTGACGCTGACTCCACTGCTACTTCTAAGCGAGGAGCAGACGACGACAGTGTTCGCTCTGATTTGGGGGATGGAACGAGTTTGGCAGCCACCCTTTGTGCGTATACCCAATATCCATCCAATCAGAACTCGCTGCTGCGACGTCAGTGGATCGCAAGAAGTAGACCAACTTGCTCACCGTAGTGCCTTTCATGAGGCTCCTCTGTTTGAACGCCCAACTTTTTCTCCTTAGTCGAGACTTCCCGTGTACTCGAGCCACATCCCGTCCGGAGCGTCAAAAAGAAACGTGGAGCAGTTCGCACAGGTGAGCCTTTTTGTGGTGTCCTCGACGTCGCCCGGAGCATCCTCGGGTTTGCTCAACTCTCGGTTTGCACGGGCTGCTCAGGAGTCAGAAACCTGAGCAGAGATGCCTTAAAAATAGTCTCGATAACGAGGTTAGCCTCGCGCAGGAATAAAAAAAAAAAAAACGACCATAGCGTCAGTTCTTCTAGTCGCATTTTGGTGTGCGGAGTACATTGCCTGCGTACTAGAACGACACAATCATTTATATATTCTTGCGGGAACCTCGAAAAACTAAACTTACCATCATGTAGTATCGGCTCTGCAATTAAAGCTGGTGAAATCTCTACCCTCGACAGCATCCCCAGGTGGGACTGTGCCAGCTCGAAGGAGGAAACTTGCAGACGTTCTTTTGCTTAGGTGGCTGTAGACGTCTTTGTAAATTACCGAAGCCTGTATGCCATCGACAGATTAATTGAACTAAATTTCCTTGGGAGTTGTGAGAAACTAAGGACTATTATTTTGGTTACAGCCACTAACAGGATAAGAAAATGCCAGGAAGATTTTTCCGTTGTCCCGCTTCAGCGCGAGTTGCCTCCCTTTCATAACTTCGTTTTTCTGTGCGATTTGTTTTGTTGTTCCTACGTCTCAGTGCTACTATGGATATAGTAACATTTTTTTAAATTTTTATTATAAGTCATTCTGTTGGACGCAACGTTCCGCATTTGAGCAAATTATGCATTCGCAGGGTATATATACAGTGTTTATGATCGCAATAAAAAATTTTATCTTAAAATAATGTTGTCTACAAACAAATGTAAGTAATTTTTAAACTTACTTTCATATTCGGCATCTACATATATAAGAACAACTTTACCAGTGTCAAAAAACGATAAACTCGTGCGCTTTTATTTTTTTCTTCTTCTTCAGATTATCCGAGCCAGAAACTTCATGAAATACGACCATGGAACTGAAGGCAACATTGCCCGTTATGGCCAGGCGAGCATTCATTTTGTTCTACTCAACGAGAGCTTTACTAACGCAGGGTGTGGTCCCAGCAGCTCTTTATAACTCCGCAGCCAATGGGATTACGGTAGTGGCGGAGCCAGAGTTCAAATTGGGAAGCAATAAACATAATAACCAACGCCGTGCGTTTTCAAGATGGCAGTGAATGAATACCGGACTTGTTTTTTGCAATGGCCACTACTTGTGTTGCCCACTCCATTTCGCGTGTAGTTCTCGATCCCTACAAGTCGTGTGAATGTTCCCGAAAAGCAGGACATCTTCTCAATCCTTTGCCTTTTGGCAAGTGGCTCTGACAGGGTTTGTTCTTACAAAATCAATGTGTGATTAGAAACCCTTAAATTTTAAAGAGTAATACGAGTCGTGTTATTCGCCACTTTTTTTTACCTGTGTTAGGATCGCGTCTAGGATAATTCCACGTCCCTGCCTGAAATGGTGGTCGACGTTATATTTTCGCAATAAATATACATAAGTGAGGCAAAGGGATGCTCGATTTTTTGTCTCAATCAAAAAGAAATATTTCGAATTAATTTTTCTCTTTTACACAAAAACAAATTCCACCTTTAAATAAAAAAAACGGGGCCGGCTGTTGACTTAAAACAACTTTTGTAGCGCACAGACTGCATTAAAGAAGCAAGACGTCATCTGTGGCTTATATGCATACTTCACCCTGACAAAGGAAACGGGTTTCAGCTCAATCTAGGAAGGTGGGCACAATAACAGCTTCGCTGATGATAGCGCAAAGAAAACAAGAATCGGGAGCTCTCTAAGCAGCTCCAACGAGCGCCCGAGGTTCGGATGATGACACTTTAGTTTGAAAAAGATATCCGTGCTGAAATTTACAGATTTTAGAGCAATATTTGAGGAGCTGAACAAGGCGGAGTAATAAAAAATAAAAAAAGCTTTTGGCGCTTCTATTATGATTTGTTCTTAATAAGAGAACACAATCAAAATTATGTTATCTTTAAAGATTCTTTCACAAAATGGGAACTTGCGGACCAAGGTCGGGTTGGCGCCTTCCTTTTGGTGACTCTGTAAATATCTTCATACGCACAAGCACACACACACACAAAAGTTAATGCCAGAGGAAAAGAACATTATATTTCCTTTCAAATGGAACCACTCATTCAACAACGTTTCTACAATGAGATGAGTAATGAGCGGCCGAAGAGCGCATTGATTGCCACGATAAGTGAGACTGTGCAGCCGTAATCAGAGTACTTTGGCCAAAGTTTGAGATAAAACGTAAGAAATTTGAGACTGGCGCTCAAAATGCCTCGAACGCAAAATATGTTTAAAGGGTGGGACCTCCGAGGTAAGCGTGACGTGACGCCTTAAAACACCGTCACGAAAAACCGTCACACAGGCGCCAGGTAACGCGGCTCATTCTGCTAAATTTGGCAGACGTAAGCCCCGCTGCATTTGGCAGACGGGGTTTACCTAGCGTCCTCACCATGATTCGACAGCGTCATGTCACGCTACGCCCTGTTGTCACGTCACGTGACATTGTAATGTGTTTGGTTGTGGTGTCAGGCTAACCCGAACACATTGCACATGCTTTGTCTTACGACCTGATCTGTAGGAATAAGGTGCACTGACGTTTTCCTGCTTTTTTTTTTTTAAATTCTGACTGCGTTTGCCACGGCAATTTAAGTCTATGCGGCGCGAAAGCTCGTCTCTTTCTTGCGCAGGGGTTCCGATGATGTCAGAATGCCGAGCTCTCATTGGCTGTCTTCAAGAGATAGGGGGTAAGCCTCGAGAGAAGCCAGCATTGAGGACTGCATCCTTTCAATGAGAGCCAATCAAAGCTCGGCGTCTTTTTGACCTCCCGGGAAGTGCTGCGCAGGAATGCAGACGACCTGCTCTCCGCATAGGTTAGACCAGGAACTGAAACCCGTTTCTCTGGCTGAAAAACGAACTGCGCATCTCAACACTTTCAAACTCCCTGAGAACCTGCCGCTAGCGGTGGTGATAAAATGCGAACATTTGAGCGCATTACGTTACCCGGATAAAAATATACGAACGAAAAACAACTTGTTTTCCTGAGCCGGTGTCCACATAAGCCTAATATGGATCAAACCGAAATTTGGAAATATTGGGCGCCTGTAGCAGGGTGTGTTCAGATAAGGACGGTCATGGTGGTGTCATGCCTATTTTTTGTTTTCAATTAAATTTTTATATGAGGTAGCGAAACCTGTCCACACAACGGGACAGACCTTACTTTTGCAAGATACTTCATTGTATTCGTGAGAGAAATCGCATTCGAGAGGAGGTTGAAAAAACGATTTTCCCAACGGCGCGATGACGCAACTTTGAAGGCCGGAGGAATAAAGAATACAGCTTTCTGCACCATCACATTTTTTACGTTTAATTCGAGCATACTATTCTGCCAGAATTTGTTAAGTTTAACTTATATGAGCCTATATTTCAAAAGAAATGAAATTCCAAACTTGGCTTCTGGAGGAAATCTTACATAATGAGGCATTTTTCGGCGAATTTTTAAGTCTCTTTAAATTTATGTTCTAAAGCTGAAACTTTTTCTGTACAGTGTTTCATGCCTTGTGAACGTTTAACAAATTAATTATCGTTATACAGTTGAAAGTTTTTTTCTGGATTGCGCCCGGAAATTTCGTCAAAATGGAAAAAGTCAAAATTTTGCGATTTTTGTGCGGCAATTAAAAACAATTATCATTCTCGATTTTCTTTAAATTTTACTCGATGGGTCCTTGATGTCCGGTAATTACAAATATGCAAAAACATGTTGCATTATTTTGTTTTAAAACAAAAAAATATAATGTGTAACCAGGTCGTGGTCGCATCAATTACCGCTGGGGCGTTTCTGTCTTGACGACTAGTGGTACACGAGCGACGCATGCCACAGTATCCGTACTTCGTCATATTAATGCCCAGGCGTCATGAAGCATTATGAAAATAGCACGTGAACTTGGGTTTTATCGCTGAAATGGATGATATTGCCAATAAAAACTGAACGTTGCGGCGCGTACGATCCTTATTAGGGTTTTATACTTGGCTAGTTAGATGTTCACTGTGCTACCATTTAAAGTTCGTACTTTAATATTAGTACCTGGCTGACAATATAATTTGATTCGTATTTCTAGGCACCGCTCGAAAGCTTGCTGACAAAATAGTTTGATTAATTTCTCGAGCCATCGCTTACACGAACGACCATTGCCGCAAACTTCTGCCCCGACCGATCGCGCGCATGGTCGGGGCGAACGAAAACAGTGTATTTCTTGAAAAACAATGGCGAATGAGTGGAAATCAAGGTTTAGGTACTGTAAGAGGTTCAGTGTCGGAAGCAACAGCCATGTGTGCGCTTGGGCGCTACTCAAGTCGCTCCAACAGGATATCTTGCGACGCTTCATCCGCGATCAGAAAAGTCATGATCTGTGACTGGGTCGAGGGGGGCAAGAGAGTTATCGATCTGGGGAAATATTTTTATAAAATTCTGAAAGGGTCATAGAGTGCAAAAGCCTGCAGATGTTTATTTGCAATTAGAACGCTCTTGGTGATAATCAGCCAGCGCCGCCACCGAGTGCCGTAAGCCATCACACGCGCACAGGTTCGTGGTTCACTGTAAACAGAAAAGGAAGAAAGATCTGCTGACCAGACGACCGGCCTACACCGCGGTGAGGTCTTGCCAATAAAGAGGACGTAACACAAGTTTTTAAACAACGGGAGTTTAATTAAAACGATTATTTAATTAGAAAGAAAAATAATATAATGGGGTTCACAAGTATCGAAACGTGGCAATAGACAGTCTTAGCACTCAACCCAGCCGGTGCGCGGGCGGAAAAATGCAAATATACCTAGCAAATACACAGAAGAAAAACAATTACTAGACAGTTGAAAACTGAACTCCTAAAATCCTGAATCACTGAATCACATTGCAATACTGCCTGAATCACCTGAATCACATTGCAATACTGAGGAGCTAGCGGGTGGAGGGAGTGTCTAATCTGTAACTGTCCGGGAGTGACGGCCTCTTCCCCTGGATTGTCCGAAGGGTGTGGTACCGGTGGATTCCGCAATGGGCTAGTGGGCAGCTCGATGAGGCCAGCCACACACAAACACACGCACACGCACACTTCTTGTGAAGGCTTCCTTAGCACAGACATGGCCCGCCAGCGTCGCTTTTCTCGGGCTCAATCCGCTTTTTCGCAGATCGAATCTCACGGCTCCAAGTCCAGAGCAGACTTCGTGTTTACACAGGTAGCATATCGTACGAGACGAAAAGAGCGTGGTTGTAAGCGCGATATATCAAACCAGGTGCAGGAAAACCTTCGAACCGTTTGTCCCACAGGGTCTAGTTTATATTGAAGGGCATGGGAATTTGTAAACTGTGATGTACGCCTGGGTCGGTCTCCGGGAAATTCGACGAGAGGAGTCTTTAATATATCTGGGCGCAGCCGGATTTGGTGACACAAGCAATCTACTAGAACGCGTTCAAGAGACTCAGGGCTTCTTCCACTCAGAGTCCGCGCTGCTTGCCACGTACAAGGAATTCTCCTGATCTGATTTTTTAATATTGCCACATCTGAAGCGACTGGATTCTACGCACCCTCTTGGCATCCTTCCACTCCAGTTTTTTTCGTTCTCGAAATGCCTCAAGCTCGCCATCCACAATGTAGAGCAAGAAGACGTTTTTCATTTTTCCTTCAGTGCCCGTACAAACCCACTCACACCTTGTATGTCGTCAGTGGCAGGCGCCCGAAAATTTTGCCGGGTGGCTTGGTGTTTTACAAGTCCCCCTATCCCGTCGCATGCATTCTTGCCGTGCCCTGCTGCCGAAAAGATCCACTTCGTCGTCTGGAGCTCACCGCACGGCAACTCGCGAAATTGGTACCGGTTCTTAAAATGAGCGGCCGCTCCATCGCTATCATAAGTGAGGCGAGAGTAGATTGATGTGTTGTCCTCGAGGTGTGACTTAATTTTTGACAAGGCTAAGCATGCATGCGCCGAGTCATGAATTAGATTGTCGCAAATAGCGGCATAGCTCCGCGCATGAAGATGCTGTTTTGGACCATAGGCGGAAAATCCTCAATGTGCTCTGGAGCGGACACAACTACAGACCCATGCATCAAACATGTTTCGTACACTCCTTCGTACAGTCGGCTAGCACCGGCAAAACTCTCCAGGAGTCCTTGCCCCCCCCCCCCCCCCCTTCCCCTTCCCTTCTCTTTGTTTGTTCTTCCGTGGGGAGGGGCTGTTCTGCAACCGCACGAGGAATGACTTTGGTGTTTGTTTACCATCGCCACATGCCGGGCCGGTTATGTTTACACCGCGCAGGGACGCCGCCGGTGTCGCGTATCGCCGCCGCGAGTCGGTGAGATACGATCGCCTCTGTGCGCGCGGGTGTAACCTTCGACCTCACTTTCTGCCACAGGGGGGGGGGGGGGTCTGTTTCTTATTTTTTGGCAAGTCTGCATCAAGAAACACTTGTTTTACTCCGGCGCCGTCTTCAATTATGCTCCGGATTGGAGTTCAGTTATGCCATGTGTAACAATGTCATAATGTAGCACCGGCTTAACTTTCCGTTCATGCCACGCCCTCCATCGGTCGGGCAAAAAGCTTCTGTGACATCGCTCGGTCCTAGCGGTGCCTAGAAATACGAATCAAGTTATATTCTCAGCCAGGTACTGATATTAAAGTACTACCTTTAAATGGTAGCACAATGAACATCTGACCAGCCAAGTATAAAACCCTAATAAGGATCGTACGCGCCGCAACGTTAGTTTTTATTGGCAATATCATCCATATCAGCGATAAAACCAAGTTCACGTGCTATTTTTATAATGCTTCATGACGCCTGGGCATTAATATGACGAAGTACGGATACTGTGGCATGCGTCGCTCGTGTACCACTAGTCGTCGAGACAGAAACGCCCCAACGGTTAATTGATGCGACCACGACCTGGTTACACATTAACTTTTTTTGTTTTAAAACAAAATAATGCAACATGTCTTTGCATATTTGTAATTACCGGTCATCAAGGAGCCATTGAGTAAAATTTAAAGAAAATCGAGAATGATCATTTTTTTTTAATTGCCGCACAAAAATCGCAAAATTTTGACTTTTTCCATTTTGACGAAATTTCCGGGCACAATGCAGAAAACACTTTCAACAGTATAACGCTAATTAATTTGTTAAAAGTTCAAAAAGCAAGAAACACTCAATACAAAAAGTTTCAGCTTTATTATATAAATTTAAAGCGACTTAAAAATTCGCCGAAATACGCCTCATTATGCAAGGATTGTTCGAGAAGGCAAGTTTGGCATTTTATTTCGCTTGATATATATGCAGATATAATTTAAATTTAATTATTTGTGGCAGAAATCTATGCGTGCATTAAACATAAAAAATTCGGCGGTGTAGAAATCTGTATTTTTTATTCCAATGGCCTTCAAAATGGCGTCATCGAGCAGTTGGGAAAAACGTTTTTTCAACCTCCTCTGGAATGCGATTTTTTTCACGAATACAATAAAGTATCCTGCAAAAGTAAGCTCTGTCCCGTTGTGTGGACAGGTTTCGCTACCGCATATAAAAATTTAATTGAAAACAAAAAATAGGCATGACACCACCATGACCGTCCTTATCTGAACACACCCAGCATTTATTTCGGTTTAAAGCATCGTCAGTTATAGAGTCAAATTTGGTTTCTTTCTTGGTAAGTTTTTTACTGACATAATTGTTACAGTTGCCCACAATCTCAAATTTTCGATTTGATGGATATTAGACTTAAGTGAATCTCGGTTCATAAAGAAATTTTCTTTTTCTTTTGTACGATCGAATTCGGGTAACGTCACGCGCTCAAACTTTCGCATTTTATCACCACAGCTAGCGTCACATTCTCACAGAGTTTCAGTTTTTTCGACGGGTAGTTTATGTATGAGAGCCGAAAGAACGAGTTTTGTTTTCTCGATTTAATCCTGCACTTCCCATTGTAGAAGACGTCATAAGGTACTGCCATAATTGAGCTTGTCTCATTGTATTTCGACGTTGTGAAGCCGATTTCAGCAGCTGTAGAAGGTACCATTCACCAACGATCATCAGCTGAAAACTTGAGAATAGTTCAATGTACTTTTCAGCTTAGAAAATAGGCGGATAGGCGCCGTACTACAGCGTAAGCTGTTAACCTTCTCGGAGGAAAGGTTCCGTGTACAAGGCTCTAATAATGCACCTTGCTCGAGTGATCACAAAAAACACTTAAAAATATCGGAGAATAAGGTATTTTAATCGTCTAAATTAAAAGTTTTTAACTACAGACGCGCTCTAACTTTTTACTCTCCCACTTAATATATGTAATCACCAATATCAAGAATGCAGACGCTAAATAATTGGAAGCATGCCAACGCGAATATTTTTCAGAATCAGGTTAATTTTTAGACGCGGTTGCTTTTCCTCGCTTAGCTGTGAATTTTTATTTTTATTGCTTGGGGGTGCGATCCTTATATTGCCGCCCGCAGGGCCGAGAAAGCAACGCTCGGTCACAAACTTCTAGGAGATTCACGTTCATTCTCGCACCAGACGTAACTTTCCCTCTGCTTTTCTGTTCTCGAAAGTGCCAGTTCATCCTCGCCCCGAGCGCGCGACGCTCGAACCTTCTTTGCCGCCGAACTTTCGAGATAGTGACGCACTGTAGATAAGCAGCTACCCCGGGACCTTGTCGAGTCAGTATCGCTCTCGCTCTCTGCTACGCCGCCGAATCGCCGCCCGCTTTTCTGCTGCCTCAACGCTCGTCCTTTATTTTTCGTTTGGCACAAGTTCGCCTATTAAACCTTTATCTTTCAGTTCACTGTTCGTCTTCTCGTCACCTTCATTCATGACACATATGTATTATGTATTACATATGTATTACGTCGTACCGCACTAGAGACCTTTGCTTGTTTATGCACACACAGAAATAGCGACACAATGATGAAGATGACAATTACTGTGGCCAAACAATACGCACTAAAAGCGTAAATTTCCTATGAAAAAGAAATTCACGCGTGTGAAGAATTTAAGCCGGTTCACACATTAACGTTAGTCTGTAATCGAGCGCATTACGACAGCTTGTGATTGCTCGCGACGACAGGACACTTGGATAGCACAGAAGACAGAAGCGCGTGAAGCATACTGGCACTCTAGCGCAATCTACAAGGCACCCCGGGTAACACTTCCGATTTGTGTAAAACTTTTGAAGTATTTTAGAGATCAAACATATTGCGTATGCAGCGTTATTGATGCGAAATTATTCCTTGGAGTAGTTCCAGAATTATTTTAAGCGCACGGTGAAGGAACGAATCATGCGTAAAAAGATGTTAGAAAATGTACGCGCATTGGGAGTGTTCCAGGGCTGCCCGGTAGATGGCGCCAGTATGCTCCCTCGTCGTACGCGGTTGCGAGCGGTCGCAACGCAGTCCCTCACAGTCAAAATGCAAATGTGTCAACCAGCTCTTACAATAAATGTTTTGCCAAATTTCCCTAGCCTCATGGAGACCCACTTACACGCGCTGCATACGCTCGCCTTATGTATATAAAAGATTCGAAGTACAAGTACATAGTGTCACAGACACGATAAATTATGAACTGACTGAAAAGAAAGGTTTAATCGGCGAACTTGTGCCAAACAAAATAAACAACGAGTGTCGATACAGCAGAAAAGCGGGTGGCGATCTGTCGGCCGTAACAGAAAGCGAGAGCGAGACTGACTCGACAAGGTCACGGGCAGCTCTTTTTCTGGACTGTGTCGGCAAAAAAGCTTCGAGCGTCGTGGGCTCGAGCGAGAATGAACAGGCACTTTCGAGAACAAGAAACAAAGACGAAATGATAAAAGTTACACCCCGAGTAAGAATAAACGCGAATCTTCTAGAATTCAGTGACCGAGCTCTGCTTGCTCGGCCCTTCGCGCGGAATAGTCAAAATAAGGCATTAATGAACGCACGTGCAAACTGCTATCTATTTTGGCCTTTTTGCTTCTGAACAATACACGAACAATACAGCCTTTTTAAAAGTCCATCGAGCAACATTAGCGGTCGCCGTTTCTTGGGAATGACGCGTGTGATTGGATCCGACTCCTCGCCGAAAGGTGACGCAGCTTTCGTGTCCAATATGGGATCAAAGTACGTGCCCAAACAATGGCGGAAAAACAACGGCGCGCACTTTTGAAAAAAAAGTTTATGACTGCTGCAGAAGGCATCGCCCGTGTAACTATACACTCGCGGACGCTCCTTGGTTTATTGTACGCAGGATCTTCTTCGATATTCCTCTTTTTTCCCCGGCAGCCCACGAGTCCGGCGTACGACTTGGCCAGGATCACGGCCCCCGTGGCGCTGTTCTCGAGCGTAGACGACTACTTCGCCAACCCCCGGGACGTGGGCACGCTCCGGAAGAGCCTCCCGAACGTCGTGTTCGACTACGTGGTCCCCGAGCCGGGCTTCGTGCACCTGGACTTTGTGCTCGGGACTGGGGCGGCCCAAGCCGTCTACGGGCCCCTTATCGGACTCATGGGGCAGTGGGCGGTGGGCATGCAGTGATCCACTTCCAACTTAGAAAACTGGAAAGTGAACAGATGTTATTGTACGTACTTCCCAACCTACTTAATTATCTGAATGCTCATAATATGCAATTTTTAACATCTAAACCGAAAGAAATCCGATAATTATTTAAGAGTATATTGTCATGGCTATGAATGACCCATCAAAATTTTACTTAATGGTCAGCTATGTATCTTCGAAATAAGCTTAGTAACAATTTATTATCAGTGCTGAGTCATGTTGTTTATGTCCCTGAACAAGTGTATTTTTGTTGCTATAATTATTCTTTCTTATTATCGAATCGTTAGAATGGGCTTGTCGACATGCTTCAACGTAATATTTTGGATTGTTGGCCCGATTAACTTCGTTCTTTGTGTTTTGACCAATATGATTTTTGTTTATTTTGTGTTCTTTGCTGCCACTGCTGCTGACAGTCAAGATGCATTTATGTTGCTTTTTTCCTTGGTCTGCTTTCATTACAAATGTAATGTGATGGAAAATGAAACATGAATATCATTATCATTATTATTATTATTATTATTATTTGGATTTCAGAACCACTACCAGACACGAAGACGTTAATCAAAAGTTTACAACGGGCCACTGTTTGTTGCCTTAAAAACATCGCATTTTTAGGAGTACTGTCCTTACACAGTGCATAGCGCAGTTTGGCTAAAAAAACTTTTTCCTTTCGTAGCAGGTACCTGGTGCCTATTCCGCACCATGGTGGAAGAAAGGAGGGGTATCGAAACAAGGTCAGAACCGAAATTCCACTCGGGCTTTGTGCATCTTTCGGCACAGGCACTGTCGGGCTCAAGGCCGCAGTCGCGGTCGCGCGGACTTGCAAGCGAGTGCGCGAGTTAGGCTGTTCTTTGAACGTTTTATTTGCATGAAACGGAAATGAAGCACCGTGTCGCTTGATCTGAGACGGTGGCGTGGGGAGGGGAGGTGGGACAAATAGGAAGGAGAGAAAGATATAGAAAGGGAGAGGGACTTATATGTACAAGGGAAGGCTCGCTGCTTGCACGAATGCAAAAGCAGCGAGTCGAAAATCTGTTTTCGGTTTCCGGCTTGCTTTGTGGGGCGAGGGCGTGTCTAGAGTCCGTTGCAACTCAAGAAGGTAGGGCGAGAGGAAGACGGGCCGGAGAGGAGGAAGCAGACGGAACGCTAAAGAGAGAAGGAGGTTCCCCCTTTCTTCTCCAGCGTTCAGTCTGCTTCATCCTCCCCGGCCCGCCTTACCCTCGCCCTACCTTCTTGAGTTGCAGCGGACTATAGTCTGCGTAACTCGTAGGCCGGTAGCTCGGTGGAATTGGATTTACGTGTGCGGTCTTGTCTGCGAAGTGCTTAGGGCAGTCCCAGATGATATTGTCACGAATGACGAGGTGACGAAACAAAGAATAATTAAGGAAACTGAAACGTTTAGTGGGGCAAACTTGTGCCCAAAACAAAAAGGAAACAGAAGATAACAGGCGTCTAAGTTGGCGTAACAGCAGGATCGAACGCTGGGGCGAGACTGACTCCGGCTTGCCACGCGGAGCACCTTTTGTAGCCGCGTGTGTTTCTGGAACGTGCGTTCTAAAACGTTCGGCGTGTAGAACGTTCGTAACTTGATCAGACAAGAAAGTTCTTGAATTTGCTAGAACACCAAGTAGAAAGAATAAATAAAAGAACATTTCGCTCGCTGGAATCGAACCCAGATCCTCCGCGCGACAGCCAAGGAGAGTAACTGTTTGGCCACGTACGTGCTCGCTCAGCGACGCGCGTAGCATTACTCCCCCCTTTAAAGCGCATCGACTCGATGCGACGTGCCGGAAACAAAAATAGTGGCAAACTACGGAGACTTGTAAAACACAATCCTATCGAGCGTAGTGCCAAAAAAATTCACAAGCCTATCGATCGTCGTACGCTTAAGGCACACGACGTGGACGACTTCCGGTCCTGGAGGGCGGCGTGATGAGGTTTGTGTTTTGTGGGGCATCACCTCGCAGTTCAGATCCCCAAGTCGACGAAGCACTTTGTAGGGTCCGAAGTAGTGCTTCAGGAGTTTCTCGCTTAGACCACGTCGTCGTATCGGGGTCCAAACCCACACACGGTCTCCAGGCTTGAAGCGAACGTCGAACCGGCGAAGGTTGTATCGGGTAGCGTCGACACGTTGTTGATCTTGAATTCGGAGTCAGGCCAGCTGGCGAACCTATTTGACTCGTTGAGCAACCAGCTGAGCGTCAGGGCTCCGAGCATCGTCAGCTGGTTCGTGGGGCATCATCGCGTCGACCATGGTCGTTACTTTTCTGCCATGCACCAGCTGAAAGGGGTGTTACTCCTGTGGTCTCTTGCACCGCCGTGTTGTAAGCAAACATGATGTAGGGTAACAGCTCGTCCCAAGTATTGTGTTCTACGTCGACACACATGGATATCATGCTGGTGATAGTTTTGTTTAGCCGTTCTGTTTGTCCATTTGTCTGCGGGTGGTACGCAGGGGTTCGACGGTGGCCGGTGCCACTGAGACGAAGGATTTCTTACGTCAGCTGGGCCAAGAACGGTTATCCACGGTCTGCAGTGAAGACTTCGGGGGCGCCGTGCCGGAGGACAGAGGACTCGATGAAAAACTTCTCGACTTCAACAGCCGTACCTGATGGAAAGGCTTTCGTCTCGGCGTACCGTGTGAGATAATCTGTGACGACGACCATTCAGCGGTTTCCCAACGTTGACGGCGGGATAGGGCCAAGCAAATCCATTCCGATCTGCTGGAACGGCGTGGGCGGTGGAACAATTGTATGCAGAAGTCCTGACGGCTTCATCGGTGGTTTCTTGCGTCGCTGACACTTGTGGCATGATCGAGTGTAGAGGTGAACGGTCTTCAGTAGCCTCGTCCAGTAGTACTTTTCTCGAATCCTGGCGAGCGTGCTGCTGTAGCCAAGGTGTCCAGCCGTTGGGTCGTGATGGCATCCTTGTAAGATTTCTTCTTGAAGGCTGGAAGGAATAACCAACAGCCATGCTGTGTTGTTGTTGACGAAGTTCTCCTTGTAATGTACCCTTTGGTCATATGGAGTAGATAGGCAGAATTTGTAAGAAAGCACGAGGAACCGTACTCGCCTTTCCCTCTAGGTGCTCGATGAGCGCTCACAGTTCAGGGTCATCTCACTGGAGTGCTGCGTTGTCGCTGACATCCAGAGCGCCGAGGAAACACTCATCGTCATCGTCTGCGATGCAGGCAGAACCGGCCTCGACTAGGGCCCTTGACAGGCAGTCGGCGTCATTGTGCTTCCGGCCGGACTTGTACACCACGGTCATGTCGAACTCCTGCAGTCGTAGCTCCACCGGGCGAGGCGTCCGGAAGGGTCCTTGAGGTTCGCAAGCCAGCAGAGCGAGTGATGGTCTTTGACTATGCAAAACGGGCTCCCGTAAAAGTACCGGCGGAACTTCGTGGTTGCCCAGACGACCGCAAGACATTCTTTTTCAGTAGCGGAGTAATTTCTCTTTGCTTTGGACAGCGTCCAACTTGCGTAGCCGAGGACTCGCTCGGTGCCTCCTCGCACGTGCTTTAACCAGTACCACTTCAAGTCCTGCATTACTAGACTAGTGTCCTTGTGAATCTCGGTTTCCGTATCCAGATCAAAGTGTTCAAGAACAGGAGCAGTCTGAAGTCTTCGCTTCAGCTCGTCGAATGCCTGCTGCTGCTCCTCGGCCCATTCGAACTTGGCGTCCCTCGTGAGGTTTGTGAGCGGTGCGGACATCCTTGCGAAATCCCGAACGAAGCGTCGATAGTAGGCTGTAAGTCCAAGAAATCTTCGCACGGCCTTTTTGTCTGTCGGCGCTGGAAATGCCACGACGTCGCGAGTCTTCTCGGGGTCTGGGCGGCTGCCTTCGTTACTAACCACGTGGCCTAGGAACTCCAGTTCGTCGTAGGCGAACCGGCACTTTGACGGCTTGAGGGTGAGCCCGGCAGTCTGCATGGCTTGGAGAACAGCTCGGAGTCGTCGCTAGTACTCGTCGAAGTCTCTTGAAAAGACTACGACGTCGTCAAGGTAGACGAGACAGCTCTGCCATATCAGCCCTGCCAGTACGGTGTCGATGACACGCTGGAAAGTTACTGGCAGCGTGCATTGTCCGAATGGCATCACCTTGAACTCGTACAGTCCATCTGGTGCGACGAAGGCTGTCTTCTATCGGTCCCGTTCATCGACTTCGATCTGCCAGTAGCCGCTCTTCAGGTTCATCGATGAAAAACATCGGGGGTGGCGCAGTCGGTCTAACGTATCGTCGATGCGTGGGAGCGGATAGACGTGTTTTTTAGTCACAGCATTCAATCGTCGATTGTCTACGCAGAACCTCAGGGTTCCGTCCTTCTTCTTTACAAAGACGACTGGGGATGCCCACGGACTTCTTGAGTGTTGAATGATGTCGTCGTCGAGCATTTCTTTGACTTGATCTTGAATCCCCTTCCTTTTCTTTAAGGAGACCCGATACGGCGACTGCTGGACAGGATGCGCGTCGTCATCGGTAACAATGCGATATTTCGCCATTGGTGTTTGGCGAACTTTCGACGACGTGTCAAAACAGTCACTGTATTCGGTGAGGAGATCAACCAGTTGCTGGCGCTTAGGAGCTGGGAACTTGGGGTCAATGTCGAGCTGCGGTAGGCGACGTGCTCTTCTGCTGTGATGACGAGGTTTTCTCAGAGTGTGCGGTGATCACGACTAGCGCCTGAAGCTCCTCGACGTGGCCCACGGTGTTACCCTTTGTTAGGTGCTGCGGCTCCTCTCGAAAGTTCGTCACGAGAACAGTTGTACATTCTTCATGTAGATCCGTTTCGCCTCGTGCGGCACTAATTCCTTTTTCAAAGAGCAGTTTTACGCTGCCTTCCAGAAGACCTTCACCGTGCATGGCTGCGTCAGGTATGACGGTTACGAAAACACTCGACCGCGGCGGCAGGTTCACATGGTCGGCAAAAACTCGGATCGCGGTTGACGTCGTGTTGGTTCCATTGGCGGCAGAACAGGCTTTCGCAGAGTGAACTAGTCTACCCCGAGGTCGACGACGGCACCATACTCGCAGAAAAAGTCCATTCCGATGATAACGTCCCTCGCACAGTTTTGCAGAACGACGAAATTCATAGGGTACGTCTTACCGTGGATCTCAACGCGAGCAGTGCATCTCCTGACTGGTGTAATGTGGTGTCCTCCGGCGGTTCGTACTTGATATCGATCCCATGGCGTCGTGACTTTTCGAAGGCGGCGAGGGAGCTTCCCACTCAAGACTGAGTAGTCTGCTCCAGTGTCTACGAGTGCCGATGCGTCGTGGCCGTAGATAACACCATTTAGTTTGTTGGACACCATTGCAAAGGCGTCGTTGCGATGCGTGGCGTCGGGAGAGTGGGAGCGCTCCGGCGTTTTTAGAGGCAATTTACTTCGGTCGTCTTTGGTAACGCTACCTCCAGGCGTTGCCGCACTTAGTTTTCCTGGCGACGCATGGGAGACAGGCTCTCTCGGCGACGTCGAGGCGCTGGAGACGTTGAACGTCATGGCGATGGTAAGCGCGATTCATGGCAGAGAGACGTCGCTGAGGTTTGGCGAGCGCCGGAGGTAATCCTCGATGTCGCGAAGGAGTTCGCCGTACCTCGGGCATCGGTCGTTCGGGTAGAACCCACTACTATGTTGCAGCCCTGGTCGCCGGCATAGCGACCACGAAGAAGAGATGCGTACGCCGCGAGCTTCGAACCCGAAATCTGATCTTTATGGCGATGTGGATGCTCTATATACAAAATGACAATGTTGCCGACACAACATATTCCCTCCCTAAAAACAACAACCCAAGAAGCTTAATACAAAGAAATAAAAAAAGAACAGTATGACTGATAGTAAAAACAGTAACATAGTTAGTTCATTACAAAGTCTCTATGCCAGGCAGGCTTTCTCCTCAGCAGAGGTGCTCTCGTTGTTCTTGTATTGACCTGGGTCGAAGCTGCCTCTGACTCCGAACAAGCTACTGAGGTCTCGGGTACCGTCGGTACCGTTGAAGCCGACACGGAATCCATCTCCGCGGTCTCGGTTGTCGCCGAAGAAGCCACGGGACGAGTCTCTGGGATCTCAGCTACAGCCGCATCAGCCGACTCTAGCGTTGACGCCGCTTGCTGTGATGCTGTCGACAGGCGCTTCCCCGCTTCTCCACAACCGGAAAGCTTGGACGCATTCCAGGTCCGGTTGTCGCTGAGGATGTAAGAACTTGGCCCATGTGTACCAGTGATAAGCATTGGGCGCGTATAATGCGATGTCCCTTTCTTCGGTATGTTTGGCTTGCGGACCCTGACGAAATCGCCCGGCTTGAAGGTGGGCGCCCTTGCTCCCCTCTTGGAGTCCGTGTAGCGCTTGCTGTAAGCCTGCCGCTGCTGTACTCGCGCTCTGAGGTCAGCTAATTCGGAGCAAGGGTTCACAAAGAACTTTGATGACGGGAACCCCACAACGTTCAGCCTCGACCGAGGAACTCGACCATGCAGGAGCAGAGCAGGGGGCACCCCAGTTGTGGCATGAGGTGTGCACCTGTAAACGCCCAGGTACTCCAGGACGGCCACTTCAAGAGGCCGATGCTCCAGTGCTGCCACCTGGATGAACCCCTTGAAGACCTTGTTAAACCGCTCCACCTGTCCGTTGCACTGTGGGTAATACACCGACGAGCAGCGGTGACAAATTCCTCGTTCTTTCAGGAAGTCTTCAAAGGCTGCCGACTTGAACTGCGACCCATGGTCCGTCAGAATTTCATCTGGGTAGCCTTCTCTGCTAAACGTAGCAGATAAAAATTTAATTACCGTCTGTGTTGTCACAACTGATGCGAAGCATACCTCTGGCCACTTTGAGTAGAAGTCTACCAAGGTAATGGCATACTCGTGTCCACTCCCAGTTCTGGTGAATGGCCCAACAATATCCAGAGCCAGCTTCTGCCAGGCCCGTTCTGGAAGCGGAATTGGCTGAAGTGGTGCGGTGACGGGTTTGGCAGACTTGTCTGCAGACTGGCATTCACAGCAGTTCCTGATGACTTGCTCAACCTGTTGGTCGAGACCCGGCCACCAATATCGCTCGCGCAACCTTTGCTTGGTCCTGACAATGCCAGGATGGGTCTCGTGTGCCAGCTCAATCATGGTGGCCATCAGCGACGCTGGGATGACTAGTCGTTCTCCTCGCAGAAGCAAGTTGTCCACCACTGCCAACTCGTCTCTCACTCGGAAGAATGGAAGTAACTTGGAAGCCAAGCTTTTCTTGTTGGGCCACCTGGTTGAGATGTACTTCATGACAAGTTGTAATGTCTCATCCTTCTGTACAGCCTCTTGTAGTTCATGCTTTGTGATGCAAGATGACACGAATGATACAATTTCTTCCTCTTCTTCCTGACCGGTAGGTAATGGCAACCTTGACAGAGCGTCTGCTACTTTGTTGTCGCTTCCTCGGTGATATGCAACTTCGAAGTTGTAATAAAGAAGGCGAGATGACCACCTTCAGATCCTCAGTGGCCTTCGGCCATTCCCTTGAGAGGACAGGAGAGTTACTAGCGCTTTATGATCCGTGCGTAGCTTGAACCACCGTCCCCAGAGAAACACGTGCCAATGCTCGCACGCCCACACGCAGGCAAGGGCCTCCTTCTCTCCTACGGAGTACTTCCGTTCAGCCGGTGAGAGTGTTCGTGAGGCAAACGCCACTGTTCTCAAGTCATTGCCAACACCCTGCTGAAGCACAGCACCGAGCCCATGCATAGATGCATCTGCAGTGACAACTACCGGTAGTGCAGGATCAAACATCTTGATAGCACCGCATGTAGAGAGCGATGTCTTGACTTTCTAGAAACTCTGTTCTGCTTCTTTGTTCCATATAAATGGGACCTCTTGACGCAACAGCTTCCTTAGAGGCTCTACTACCTCTGCATAATTTGGAAAAAATCTTGCGTAGTATCTGACAAGTCCCAAGAACGACCGGAAAGCAGCTGCATCTTTTGGTACTGGAGCTTTAGCCAACGCTTCTACTTTGGAGTGAAGAGGGGTTAGTCCTTTTGCACTCACTGTGTGTCCCAGGAAGTCGAGCGCTTGCACGTTGAACTTGCATTTCTGGTTAAGCTGAAGTCCAGCAGCAGAAATGCGATGTAGAACTTCCTGCAAATTTCCCCTGTGCTCTGCTTCGGACTTGCCGAATACGATCACGTCGTCAATGTAACATAGCACCCCTTACAGCCATCCAGGATCGTGGTCATCATTCTCTGAAACGCCGCCGGAGCTGACGCCAACCCAAAGCATACTCTTCGAAAACGAAAAAGTCCGTCATGAGTGACGAATGTCGTCAGCTCCCGGCTGTCTGCTGTCAGTTCAACTTGGTGATAGACAGAGGCCAAATCTAGCTTCGAGAAGTGAGTCGACCCTGCAAGTTGGTGAAGAAGCTCCTCTGTATGTGGGAGTGGAAATCCATCCACTAAAATGGCCTTGTTTGGCTCGCGCAAATCTACGCACAGCCTGATAGTGCCGTCCTTTTTCTTTACGACCACAATTGGAGATATCCATTCAGAGGCTTCGACCCGTTCAATGATTCCAACTTGCTCCAATCGGCGCAGCTCCACAGACACTGTGTCCCGCAATGCTAAAGGCAGCCGCCGCAGTTTTGCCGCCACGGGCTTAACTGTTTCCCGCCTCTTGACCTGGTGAGCGAAGCCCTTCACCAGACCCAGCTTGTCGGTGAATAAGTGTGAGAATTGTTTCTTCATGTCAGCAGGTAGCGGGTTCTCATCGGTTCGCGTGTGCAGACATTGCAAGGTTCCTCCTTCAATCTGAAGTTGTAAATTGCAGATTGCATCTAGTCCGATGAGGGTCGTCCCCTTCGCCACCACGTAAAATAGTATGCAAGTCGAACGCTCCTTGTAGCGAACGTTGGCGAGGAATCGTCCCTTCACTTTGATCTTGCAGCCCGAATAGTCCAGCAGGTTGACAGACGGCGGTGCCAGAGCCAGTCGCTCGCGAAACCATTGCCGATAAATGTCATCGGTGATGATTGACACTGAAGAGCCTGTGTCTACCAGAAAGCGCAGACTCACTGTCTCTACTTCCAGATCGGCGTAGATGCCACGTTGTCCGCTGTCCGTATTCACCTGAAGAAGTACGACGTCACGATTTGTAGTCTCGCTGATTTCTTTCACGTCCAGGCCCTGCGTCGTGGTGCTTTTACAAACCTTCTCGAAGTGCCCGGTCTTTTTGCATTTCCTGCACAGAGCCCGTCGTGCTTTGCAGCTCACTGAACTTGCCACGTGACTTGCCGACCCACAACGGTAACAACGACGCTCCGTCGCCTCCTCTTCGTCTTTTTTACACTTTTCAGTAACGCGATGCACCGCCCCCTCAGCTGCAAATTCTTTCAGGTTGCGCTGGGTGTCTTCGTAATGCGTTGCCATTGATACGGCCTTTTCTAGTGTCAGCGGTGCCCCTTCGAACAGCAGACGTTCCCGAAGTCTGCCAGATGAAATGCCTGAAACGAGCTGGTCCCGAATCATCACGTCGGTGGTGCTATCGTACTCGCATTTGGCGGCTATCTCGCGCAAGCTCGTGATGTATCCTTCCATCGGCTCGCCTGGCTGCTGTAATCTCTGCTTGAATCGATGTCGCTCAACGAGTACGTTAGTTGTGGCTGCAAAAATCCTCCTTACGAGCTTCAGCGTAGTAGTGAACTCGTCCGTGGTATCCCCACTAGCAGGCTTGCTTTTTTCCGTCGCACCCGCAGTCGCAGACTTGCCTTCCGCCTCTGTGGTCGGCTGCTGCTGAGGTGGTGTCGACGTGGCCACGACGTTGTACTGCCGTTGTCCTTCCACTCCAAGACAGTGCAGCAGGATGGCTGCACGCCGCGACGCCTTGAACTCATCCGCGCCGGAAGCCTCAAGAAACCTAAGGAACGTTTGTTCCCATTGCGGCCATGGAACGGGAGGCTGGCCTGGCGTTTGCAGAAACGGCAGCGGCGGCGTAAGCCCGAAGTTCATGGTGGCTTATTATGGTTTTCTCCTCGTCGCCAATATTATGTTGCAGCCCTGGTCGCCGGCATAGCGACCACGAAGAAGAGATGCGTACGCCGCGAGCTTCGAACCCGAAATCTGATCTTTATGGCGATGTGGATGCTCTATATACAAAATGACAATGTTGCCGACACAACACCACGAAGCCCCATTTGCCGGTAGGGACAACGGTAGTAGGTATGGTCGGTGTGGTCGTGAAGCTAAGGCCCTCCACATCGCCCACACTCTCAACAAAAGGATAGTCGTAGGGTACGACCTTTGGGGTAATGAAGCCGTCACAGATATCGCTACCCCCAATTGGTTATACTAACGACACCATGGGTAGTTACACGGCACGCAATCAACAGGTGCTCACGGCGAGCACCCCAAAAGAAACATGGCGGCTGGCAAGCGACGGTGGAGCTACAGTGCCTTAAAGGGGTAGTGTAGTTACCGCGTAGCCTTCACCATGCATCAGGAGCGGCCGCTCCTTGGAAGACAGTGTAGGTGGCGCTTCGATCCGCAGCTCCGTTAGGGTGCCTCAATCGACCGGCAGATAGAGGCACCCTAAAGAGGTGTCCAAACAGGACACTACGATACGCACGACTTCTGCAAGTCGTTGCTGCGCGCCGCTGGCTCCGCTTCCGGCCGTCGGAGGAACTTCCCTCCCGTCAAAGCTGACGGGGGAAGCGTCCCCCGCTAAATCTCCCCCTCGCTTCCTCCACGGCGGCCTTGCTCTGCTCATCACGTGGATCCGGAGAGCCACTCACACGCTCTCTTGGCTCTCGGTCAATCGCTCAAGGCCTCCGCCGCTTTGGGAGTCCCGAAAAGCGCGAGCCCGCGTCGTGTCCAAGGTCGTGTCATCGTCCAGCAGTTCTGTGGATTGGATCGGATTCCCGCGGCTCTTGTTCCTAACGTACCTCGTATAGACAAACAAACCTGGTTGGTTTGAAATTTAATAAAATAAATGCTATATTCTTAAGTTCTCAGTGTTTCTACATACAACTAAAAGTATCCCTTTTGCGCACTGCACTTTATTAATTTTTTTCGAGCTACGAGCGCGGATTCTGACGAAAAAAAGCTGAGCCGAGGCGGCCGAAACGCGCGCTTCGACGAAGGAATCTCCCAAATCCATCCGAAGCCGGACCTCTTTGGCCTTCCTGCCGAGGTGACGGCGGTAGCAAGGTCGGCGACTTCTTGAGCCGCGGGAGATAGACAGGCATCAGGCATACCATTGGCAGGTGGCGTGTGACGTCAAGTCGGACGAGCACCGACGTCAACGACAAGTGGAGAAGGCGAGGAGGCAAGTCGTGAATGTGGCTTGGCCAGCTTGGCCGGTGTTCAAACAGACATTCGACCGACGACTCCCGGACGGTTCAATTTTGACGACTTTTGCAGGAGTCGTGTGGTTTGTAGTAGCCTGTTTGGACAGGCCTTAACACGGTTCATAACTAATATAAATACCTCAAAAACAATTATTTGTTTCCAGTAAAATTCCAACGACATGATTTGTGTTGGAAGGTGAATAAAAATGTGAAACTAGCAGACGACAGTGCAGTCGTCAGCTGCAAATCGGCCGGAGCTGGCCGGAGCCAAGCTGACCAAGCGGCCAAGCCGGAGCCATAGCCAGAACGACGGTGCTGCAAGCGCCAGCGCCACCCGCGGCCGTCTTCCAACGCTGTGCCGCTTCTCCGGTTTCGTTCGTTACGCTACCCCCTTTAAGCCACTGTAGTGGAGCAATACGAGTAAGGCCTAGCGAGCTGGACTGCTTTTTGCTAAAATACGATTCTCAAGTGCGTACGCCCGTTCGCTGCCTTCCGTGCGTGCTAAATCACTCCAAAACGCGCCTCGAAGGCACCGGCACCGCACCTATTACTGGTAGGGGCGACGGTGTGAATGGCGGGGGGGGGGGGCATTCGAGGGGTTTGTCTGCGACTGCTTTCGCGCGACCGGCTGCATTTACTTCGCGGCCAGAAAACATTCAAAGAAGGAATCGTATAGCGACAAATGGAATGATGTCTTTATTGAACAAAGCATCTGCTTGCTGTGCTTGCCGCAAGTGATCCGGCGTTTTCGGCTGACAACGGCGAGGCGAAGCATCACCGATTCAAGCGGCGTAGGTTCCGATCGTTCAACGCTCCTGCTCACCGGTTAGCATTCGTTATCCACTTTCACGTCTCTGGTAATCCTCACCGCGTCTGTGCACGCACTTGGCGCTATTCACCGCACGGAACACCCATTCAACTGGCTATGGGACTGATCCCACTGGGGCGAGAGGCCGAGAACCGAACCCTCCGTAGGCTGCTCCGTGGAGCCATGGAACGCCTCCATGTTTGCCAGTCAAATAAGTAGACACATAAACACGCGACTCCTTGAATACGTTGGCGACACGCGCCACCTAACGAACAGCGCTTAAACTAAAAAAAGAAACCAACTGTTTTTTTTAGCGCCTCGCCAGATATCCACGTATGTACACGAACCACACCACGCTTCAAACATACGCGACATACAGACACCATAGCATTTTATACATGGACGCGTTCACAAACAGCACAGGGTACAACATGAGATATGGACACTCTGCATTTCTATACACACTACTGGTCGACACCACCAGCTTATACACGTTTGCAAGAAGGGCTCCCGTGCGCCGCCATTTTGGGCGATGCTGGCGCCGCCTAACGTTTCCGCCATGCTGGGGTGCGCCAGGGCAACGCCTCCTGTACTAAGATGCCTGTCATGAGAGCGGCGAGCGTCCTGCCGTGCCCTCTCCCTTTTTCCTCCTCCCCTTCACCGAAACGACCGCGAGGGGCGCTGCTAACTGACCCTATCGCTCGCGGCCGCGAGAGCGCGGGAGATTTGACGTCTGCTATTGTGATACCACTAGGGGTGTGCGAGTAGTGCTTCAAATCGAATAGTGCAGTGTTGTCCCTGGCGTTAACAGCGCAAAGAGAGTGCGAAGGCTATGAATGATGTGGTGCTGTACAGGCGGAACAGCGCACCAGCAAAACAGTTACTCCAGTCCACGCACACAAAAGAAAGACAAACTTACGCAGCGCTGGCTCACTCTTTGGTATATTTACACTTTCGTCTTCGTCTTCTTTTGGTATTATGGTCTAGGGCCATGGAGAATAATTGGGTCTTTTTCTTCAAAAGGATGCAAAACAGTAAACCAAAGACTGAAACTAAAACTAATGTTAAAATAAATAAAATTAGCACTCAGTTGCGAGCGGCCGGCCGCGCCAGTTGCGCCGAGATGGCCGAGCGCCCAGCAAGAGTTGCTGATGATGATGTTGTTGCTCGCGCCTAGCGGGTCGGAACTGAGCGCCACCTAGTGGCGTTTGGCTACAATACGATGGCAGACCGGCCGCAATGGGAGAGCGAGCCACCTGACAGGCATCTTAGTACAGGAGGCGTTGGCCGGGGCACGTCACTGGGGTGCGCAATGACAAGATGGCGGCGTCTGCTGTGTCGCCGACGGCCTGGATTAGCGACACACTTACTGTTTCGGAACGCAGGGGGAGGTATCCACTCAGATTCGTAGCATCAAATATTGTAGGACGGGTCATGTTTAAGGGTTGCAGAGCTCTGACTTTTTAACGATCGCAGCCTCTGTTCCAGCACGTCGTGGAAGCAAGAGCTGCCGCGAGCGCAGCCATCGTTGATGCAATGGCCATGCGGCTTCTGGCGCTTTCTGATGAAAGCTTTGAGACTCTATGCTTCGTTTCACCTTATGTGCGAGCGAAGGCAAAGCTGGAAGCGCGAGCACGAAAGCTCCGTACGTTCCGGCTTCGCTCGAGCGCGCGAGCTGGGGAGAAACGCAAAAAGTGCTGGTCTCGCGCTTATAGCTTTGGCTTCGCTCGCAGATAAAGTGAAACGAAGTATAGATATTTTTCTAATTTTTCGATTTGTTGCTGGTTTACGTATTTTATTTAACTGTTTGTGCTTTTTGCAGTCGAAGAGAACACCTGCATGTTTTATAAATATATATATTTCTAATTTATTCTTGCGCTCAGTTGTGTATGCTTCGGCAAGAGACGCTTGGCAACATTGTTCGATAAGCAGCGAACGTCCTGGCTGGAGAGTAGGCCCGCCTGACCGCGGTGCGCGGTTCGAGGTTAAGACGGGATCCCACTTGCAAAGGTGTATATACTGCTGTATTTTCTGTGACCGATTAGGATGGTGACCACTGTCATATTTTGCATAAATACGAAAAGACTGTGCAAGATTTACCCGTATATAATATTTTCCTCTACTGCCCTCAGGAAAGGGCTCGTATCTCTAATGTAATCAATTGCAAAAGTGAACTGCAGGTTATAAATAAATTTGAATAGTCGCTACACGTCACGTTTTGATCAGTTTCGTTTTCTCGCTAGCCTACACTTCAAGTATACAGAAGCCTGTTTAATTAATTGTAATAATTATCGAAACCAATTTCTGCAATCACAGCTTTCTGAACACGCTGATGCATTTTCTTTTCTCTTTTTACATATCCGAATGACTTCAGCGGCGGTTGAGTAAAAGTTGAGCACACTGAGCACGCGCACGTGATTCTAGCGAAGCCCGTCCGCCGGTCCTCCCCGAAGCGTTGTTTCAGTTTTCTTCGTTTCGCTACAATTGTTCCTGCTCAAGCTTCTAACCTTCCAACCACGTCGGAGGGTCTGTCGCCGGGGCGCGGTTGGTTAGCGCTCGCGCCGCTGCGTGTGCAGTCTCGTTGTGGTTGTCATTGCGTTCCGACGCGTCGCCCGCGTGCGCCGGGAGTCACTTGATTCTCACTTTTCTGTCTTGCAGTTTGACCGCTCGCAATACTGGCTCGGTCTCCCAACAGATTTGGCCTTTGGTGAACTTTCGCACCGCCTGTCTCGAGTCACTCAGCACCGTGTGGCAGTCTGCGTCGGCGATGGCCAGGGCGATGGCCACCTCCTCCGCTTGTTCCGCTCCAGCGCTTCTCATGCTCGATGCCGTCCTCGTGGTGCCGGTCGACGCCTCGATGACAACCGCTGCGAAGGCGTTCCGTTGACATTCGGCCGCGTCCACGTACCGCGCGTGCTCGTCGATGGCATGCAGGTCGATGAGAGCCTTCGCCCTCGCTTTTTGTTTGAAGCATTTTTTTATCGAGTATGCTCGATGAAATGTGCCAAATGAGCCAGTGAAGGCGAGTCATATATCCCGAGACAGAGAAATACTGAAATACACGGACATGATCCCATATATCTGTGTACGTTCGTCCTGTCCAGCCTCAGTCGTGGTGTCCAATACTTCATACTTCACTGCACTTGAAAGCAAAAAAATTGGGTATGACAGGCGTGCAAGTACGGCGGAACCGAGGAGGCCATTTGCAACTGATCTGCACGCAGAACTGACCGATCACACCTTTAATGAGAGCACGCTCTTTACTAAACCGCACAATAAAATGACGACAAGAGTATCTCGTCCGGAGAACATTCAAGTCAACTCACGCCAGTGCGTAGCTTCCTGTGCATTTCTATAGATTTGGTTAAATTTCTCGAGCACGACGCCAGCTGCCAGCTGTTTACTGCTGTACATAGTAAAACCCGCGACGGAAGTAAAAAGGACAACCGCGATACTTTTTATCTGCCTCGGGTTTTAGTAGGTGCCTACCAAGGTTGCCTGTACTCTTTGGCAATGTTTGTTTTCTGCCAGTTTAGGCGAACTGAGCCACATGCCTGTTTCGACCGGTTCAAATTTCAATAAATGGTAACTGGCGAACAAAGAAAACAAGTTTCAAGTACTTTTAGAGATTTTTGAAGTGGCTTTTACTATTGAACAACGGCATGCACTTGAATGTTCAATTCAAGAGTTTATAAAACGTGACTACCCCATGCTTGTCACCTGCCAACAGGGTGGGAACGCTCAATGGCTCGAGCCCAGTGGGTCGTTAAGTAAACCTGAGGGGTCGTTACAGCCGTCAAAACGCATGATGACGAGAGGGGGTGCTCACTTTTTCTGAGAGTGCAGGCGGAAGGCAAGCTCGACCATGTTCAGGTTAGAAAGGTTAGTAGAGTGCCTTCATACACACGCGCGCTTTTGCTTGAGTGGTGACATCTCAGCCATTTTTACGCCCAATCGTTTTTTTATGCATTTTGAAGTACGCGCAATCCGGTGTCAATCAGCTCGAGCGCGTAGCTTTGGCTAATGCAGAGACGCCATTTTAGCGCCCAAGTCACGCACCGAGTGCGCGAGAGCGTCACGCGCTGAGCATTCAGTGCAACAATGGGTGTCTTCACCCTGAGACAGACAGACATGTAGGCACCTAAAGGTTAGGAGAAAGGACTGCCCCCTGTGGCCCTTTTGTGGCACTCAGTGTGGGGGGCCCCGATGTAGAGCACACCATCACCTGAAATTGGCGATTTTGTAGAAATGACAATGAAATTTAGAATGCGACTGGTGAATCCGAGGCGTTCAGCAGCGCGAATTCCGTCTTGACGAGGAATTGTGTCGAAGGCTTTCTGCACGTCAGCTGCTACAATCGTGCGGAGACCGGAAATGGAAGGTGCAATAATGTCGTGATGTATTAGTGCGAGGTTATCCTGTGTGCATAGGTTAGAGCGAAATACGCTTTGCATAGGATGTAATTGGTTGATAATCTCTAAGATCTACGTGATGCGAGTGAGGACCATGCGTTCCATTACATTATAAAGGTTAGAACTTAAGGAGATGGGGCACCCACAGGCTGTAAAACACGAAGAGAAGATAAATAATAAAGGGTACCCGTGTGTAAAATTGTATTTATAATTATTTGTCATCAGATTTTTATGAGATTTCTTGTAGCCGCTTTGCACCACACTGCTCACAGACGCTGGCGGAAGCGAGTCTTATTTCCGAAGTGGTTTCGTTGTAGACGCTCCCGTTCTTGGCACCAGCAATTCGTGCCACAGCGGGTCGACGCGTGTGCACTCCCAGAAGTGCCAAAATTGAATTCCAGGCACGGGCCGGACGGAATCCCAGTCTCGCGTTTTCATTTTCCTGAACACTGTCATGTCAGCCCTTGGCAGGTGAATTAGTGCAACATTCGGTAATTTTGTCTTGAGGACGTCCACCTTATCTGACGCACACTTAATAGCCGATGGGGCAGGCCCTCGGAGATTGAAAAGAGTTACGCGGTTCGACGGGGCCTCCAATTCCATCGCTGGCGTTCTCGCCATTCCCAGTATCTGAAAATAGCCGTTTGACCGACAGGTACTTGGTTTTCGTGAGCTCATGGAGTTGATACTGGTTCTTAAAATGACATGCCGCACCTTCACTGAGCACCGTCACATGCGCGTGCAGTGGATGAACGTCCTCAAACCACTCGTAAATTTTCGCAACGGCGTACCATGCATGGGCGGAATCGTGGCTGGTGTCATCACTGATGAGGGCGCAGCTACACGTTCCTTTTCTAGGTGTCACCCCGCCTGTGCAGATCGAAGCTTGCGTCTTTTGCCGGTGATGTGATTGAACGTCTTCAGGCAGTACAACTGTCCAGTTTTCTGACAGATCAAAACGAAGAAAGACATTACCCTTATCTAGGTATTTTTTTGCTTCACTTATCGTTTTGTCCTGCTCGCGTCGAATATATTTATGCTGCACCCATTTTCTCAAGCACTCTCGAAGGTGTTTCACAAACGTAACGGGAACCACTTCTTTCCTTATCAGCCCTCTTTTCTTTCAGGCTGCGTACATCCGTCTTGAACTGGTGGCGACAAGTATGAGGGCTTGTTTTTCAGCGCTCCTTTGTAGCTTTGCCGCCCGTTGTTCTCGCCAGAAGGGACAAGGACAGGTGCTTCCTTAGGTGGAGGCTCTGTGTCCATTGGTTTCAGGGCTTCGGCGAGAAGCGATGATAACGGGTCTTGTTTGTCTGCAATAGGTTGTTCCGCCTTGCGTCGTCGAGATTGACGTCGTCTCTTTTCGGGTTTTTCAGTTAGGACAACCATCTCTGTTGTAGCTTGGGCTTGAGGAGCCGCGCGCTCGGTCGTACGTTTGTCAATTTGTGCACGTGCTTATGCGAAGGACAGATTGTTCTGGCAGCGATAGCGACACACGGAGCAGTTAACTTGCCCGAATGGACACTGTTGTGATGTTGCTTCGTGTGGTTTCTTGCAGTTGACGCAAAGAGCACTCGAGCCTTTGCATTCTGTAGTTCCGTGAGGCTGTGCGCATCGGAGGCAAGTTAGCGACCGTTCACAGACAGCCGCAACATGGCCAAACAAACCGCATCGGTGGCGTTGGATGGGGTTGTTGACATAGAATCGATGCCATGTCTAACCAGGCTGACGCAGACGTGCTAAGGAAGTGTAGGAGAAGCAAACTCGACACGAATAGTACTGGACTTGCTGATGCGACGAACATTGCGGATGCCTACTGTTGAGCGCAGAACTCTGAGTATTGCGGAGTCTGAAAGGGTGCTGTCAATGTCGCAGGTAATTCCAGCGTTGGAGGCCTTTCCGCGAGGCTCGAAAGCACGCACGTTCAAACCGCAAAGCGTAGTTTGGCCAAGAAGAGTCCGTGTCGTCTGTTTATTCCGCGTGTCAATCGCTAGGAGTGTCTTCCGCCTGTTATAGCGCACCTCAATAACACACGAAGGCACGAGCGTCTCCAGAGTGGACGTGAGGCAAACCGAATTGATGAAGTCAATTCTTACATCTCCATCTGCAGGAGGGAAAAGAACTACGAGACTGACAGTGGGCTTTGTCTCGGTGATGATAGTCTTCTTTTTAGAACTATAGCCTTGACTTGGGCTGCGTCTCTATGCTCCGCGAACAACATCCTGGAACGCACATCGATTGTCGTCGGCAATTGAGCCCGACACACTTGTGAGTTCTTCGTCGTCAGACGGGAGCGGTTCTGCCATGGCGGTGACTAAGGAAGTTTACATTTCCACGCCTTGCCGGAGGAAATGCCTGGCAAAGGACCAGCCAGACCCTTGCAAGCCAGCAAGAACAGCTTATGATGAAGTCACAAAAAATACGCACTGTCGGTGGGCAACGTAGTGGTAGTAACCAGAGAAAATAGGAGCGAATGGAATACACGTACCCTATTTGGCTTTCTCTTTTCTCAGTGCAATTGGCAAGAACATATAATGTGCATTCATTTATTTTTAGAAGTATCCACGCAAAGTAGCATGAAAGTAAGTTTTAACGTAACGAGTAAATAAAAAAAACACTTATTTTACATGAGTAAATATAATGAAAATTCATTACATTTAAAGCCAAAGTATTTTGTAATTGAAACAGTAAATTTTTCAAGTAGGGGGCACAAGTCTGGATACATTCAAACGCCAATGCTTGGATCAGCCTTGTTTTATAAAAGCGGTAACTTTATAGGCTGAACCAAGCTCAAGGTCATGTCCTCAAGGCCACAAAAAAAAACCGTGGCTGAAGTACTCGTGGTTGATACTCAAGGTCATGTTATCAACGTCACGTAACGCCCGTGGCTGAAGCGTAAGCTCTGGTCGCGTAAGATCCGGTCGCGTAAGCTCCGCTCGCGTAAGCTCTTAAGTGTCGCTCACGTAAGCGCCGGTTGCGTAAGCTCAATTATCGTGCGCGCGAGAAAGAGAAAAAGAGAAAGCAAGAGAGAGAAAGACAGCAAGAGGAAGAGAGATAGAGAAAGAGCCTAACCATGCCCAATGTCGCGTTATCAAGGTTACCCAACGCCCGTGGCTGTAGTGAAGCGTAAGCTCCGGTAGCGTAAGTTCGTAAGCGCCGTTTACGTAAGCGCCGGTTGCGTAAACTTCGTTTTTGCGCGCGAGAGAAAGAGAAAGAGAGGGGGAAAATACGGAAAAAGAGAGAGAGGAGTGAGAGAGATAGGGAGCACAATCATGCTCAAGGTCGTGTTATCAAGGTGACGTAGCGCCAGTGGCTGTAGTGAAGCGTAAGCCCCGTTTGCGTTAGCGTCGGCCGCGTGAGTGCCAGTTACATAAGCTCGTGAGTGCCGGAGCTGAAGCTGACGTGATCGGACATCCTTGACGTCCTCCTCGACGTCGTCCTAGCGAATCATCCTTGAGATCATCCTAAAGGTCGTCCTCGAGATCGTCCTAGACGCCGTCGCTGACGTCGTCCTCGACGTCGTCCTAGAGGTTGTCCAAGACGTCGTTATAACGTTGTTCTCTAGGACGTCGTCTTCGACGTCGTCGTAGACACCGTCCTTCACGCCGTCCTCAATGTGTATTTTAAAGCCATTCTATCACCGTACCATTTCCTTTCCTAATTGTTCTCACAAACGATGTTCCCGTAGAGCTACCGGATTTCATCGCGTTTGGTCGAATGAAGAGGTGCATCAATTTTTTTGTTTGCCGCGGAATTGCTAAATCGATTTCGCGGCTCTCGACTAAAACCGATGGTAAGAGTGGTGCAGTGACGTTGTACTTGCGCTTCGCCATTACGATCCATTCGGTACCGATGCCAGTTCTCGACACAAACGTTCTTCACTTCACACACCTATTAGCGGCGAGATGTTTCGGTGGTGCCCTCGTTTGGTTACCTTTCGTGACGTCATTACCTTGTGAACAATAAGTTCGATGGTGTTTGTAATGAGCAGGTGGAAGCCTGAAATCATTGCGCTCTCAAAGCAACACTGCCAACACTGTTAAAATTGAAGTTCTTACATTCATCTTATTTGCATCGCTGAGAAATCCTTTGCTGACGTCACAGTCAGCATTCGGCCAATTGTGGTGGGCCGACCACAGCGACGCTTTCGATCGCTCACGTCGCCAATACTTCGTCTCACCTTAGCATGGACTATTGTTAGCCACGCGTGCTAAAAGCGCGAGCTAGTCGCTTTGAATGAAGCCACGGCGGCTGCACAAGCGCTTGTGCAGCAAGTGCTCTAGTCAAGGCAGTCAAGGCTGGCCGCTCGCGCGAGCACAGCCGTCGCGGTTATACTTCGTTTCACCTTATGTGCGAGCGAAGGCAAAGCTGGAAGCGCGAGCACGAAAGCTCCGTGCGTTCAGGCTTTGCTCGAGCACGCGAGCTGGAAGAAACGCAAAAAGCGCTGGTCTCGCGCTTCTAGCTTTGGCTTCGCTCGCAGATAGAGTGAAACGAAGTATAGTCCATGCTAGGGTGAGACGAAGTATAGACTTTTTTAATGTTTACAAAATCAGAGTCCCGCGTGCGGTCTTCACGGCTCCGCACGTGCGTGCTCGTCGCTTCGGAAAGCGAGGAAAGCACGCGCCATACGCATGAACAGTCAAGATGGCACCGGCCACACGCTCTTTTTTGGAAAGGTCTATTCGCGACTCCAGCGACCTATAGGGGACGCCACTATCGGGCAAATATGGCGGTCGAATCCAGGTCATGCCGTGCCATGTGCCAGCTCAACGCACAACGATGGGGCATCAGCGAGCGGGGTGGACTCCAAATGATTGGCCCCGCTTTTTATTCTCCACGTTTCGAACCTCCGGCGATGTGTTGGGGTAAGCGAGCTTCCAGAGGCTTGACTTTCTTCGAGGAAACGAGGAAAGGACTGCCCACTGTCCTTCCACTGTGCTGATGAACGCTGAGAAACGCAGAATGTCTGGCTCACGCGGTTCCATAGGTCGCGTGCAGAGCAACCTGGGTCACAAGGCGATACTACGGTTACGACACAGAATCCGGTAGAACTGTTCTATCGCGCAATCCACCGACAACATGCAAACACGGAAGCCAGAAGAGACGAGCAGAAATCGCGAAAGGACCTGGTCCGGCCAGTTCAGTGTTTTCCCGCTAGGTGTCGTTCGTTTTGCTGGAGTCGCGAATAACCACCGCGCACTGAAAAAACAACAATAACAACATCAGGACGGATTGGTTATTGCTGTTTGTGGGTACCCTCGTAGGGTATATGTGAAAGCTAAGTATGTTGTGTGCGTCATACTTGGGTAAATTGCTTACAATGGTACTTAATCAAAACTGGAATGATGAGTTTAAATGTCTTCGCCCCGTCAGTTTAAATGTCTTCGCCCCGTCACACGGCTATTCCGTAAGGTTGCATGCTACCTCGTGAAAATTTATTTTTAATTAAAACTTCTTTGGTCAGAAATAAGATCATTACAATTTGCGTGATTGTAGAAGAAAACCGCAATTAATTACCAATATGTGTTACAGTTTTTTGATTGGAAGCTACCCGAGTTCAGTGATGTGATAAACATTTTCTCGCTGAAATATGACCATTAACGTTAGCGGTCACCGTGCAGTGGGCACGGTGACTCGTTAGCGGCGATGTCGCTGACGAACCCTTTCTTGTTCTACACACAGGCATGTTTGCTGTCGACGCTGTTTCCCGAAGGATCCTTGGCTTTGTGCCTATCTACAGCACCGCAAGCTTCGTTAATGGGAGCGCCTTCGATACCGGTGTTCGTTGTCTCGCCATCACAACGCGGAACGCGTGCCTGCACCACCGCTGACAAAGCCCGGATATGAAGAGTAACTGTACGGAAGCGCCCGTCTTCATCGGCCCTGGAAAACGTCGGCCTCATCGAAAATCCTGCATCAATTCAGCCGCACCCAGCGCGACCATCGACTGCGGCAGCCACGTCCATTGCTACAAAAGCAGCGCATGGTGTGGCCTACGCCAGTAAGCACGGTGACTCGTTAGCAGACATGTACGTAACGCGTTACAGCTAACGAGTTACTTGTACCTAGTTAATATTTTCGGTAACGAGTAACGTATTTAGCTACTTTTTAGAAAAGGAACGAGTAACGGTATTTAGTTACTTTTAAGGCCAAGTAACGAGTAACGGTATCTCGTTACTTTTGAGGAGTAACGTGTACAACACCGCTTAAATGGCCTTGTTTTTATTCTAGCCTGAGTATGCGCCTATTGCGACAAAGGCAGATGGGCAACCCGGAAAACAAATACCCAGTATGTCAGTACAGCAGCGTATATCGCTGAACACGTCATTCAGCAGTTCGACTGACGTGTCCAGCAATAAACGTTGCTGTACTGAACCCTACAGCTGGGAATGTCCTTCACCAAGCGAGCACAACAAGGTTTGTAGGTTGAACTTTCTAGAACCGTGTACGGACCGAATGTAAACCCGGAGGTTGCAAACACGGGAAGGCACATAACCCATTACCCACTGTCCTCAATGAAGGCGCAGTTCCCGAAAATTCACCAGCTTTTCCCGAAGCAGAACACTGCCGTTCCTTCCAGCGCGTCAGTAGAACGACACTTCAGCGTCGCCGGAGATGTATTTTCAGGGAAGCGGGAAACATAACTGATGAAAACTTGGACAGGCAGCAGCTGCTGCTAATGGCAATGACTACTAAAAAGAAAAAATAAACCATGAAACAAAAACAGTTGTGTATTTGGTCGTCAAAGTAACGTGAAAAGTAACTCGTTACTTTTGAAGTAACTCTCGCGTTCCTTTTGAGAATCGGTAACGAGTAACGTATTTAGTTACTTCTTGAGCGAGTAACGAGTAACGGTATTTAGTTACTTTTTTGGGGTAACGTGTACATGTCTGCTCGTTAGAGGCAGTGCCGCTGACGAACCCTTTCTTGTTCTACATACAGGTAAGAAATCAGTATTCTATACATTCTAGACGAAGTAATAACTCATGGCTTCTCAAGTTACCGTGCCCACGGTCATTGCGCTTTTTGTGTTCTTTGTGCACTTTGTCTTACTGGTTGCATATACATGCTATGCTTATCCTACATTCCGCTGATACATTAAAACTTCTCTTGTTATGCGCCGGTGACGTCGAGGCCAATCCGGAACCCATTTCTATCGATCAGTCCAAGCAGTTTAACAACATGTTCAAACTTTTGCAAGATGTTAATGAACGTGCGGTCGAAATTGACCAAGGCCAAGCTAGCATTATTAAGTCTGTTAATGAGTGAAAGAGTAAGCAAGAATCCGTCGAACAAAAGGCTACCGACATTCAAAATTGGCTCGATGGCGTTGAGTGCAGAGTGGCAATTTTTGATGCCACCCGGAAAGATATGTTAGCCGCCGAGGAATCAGTCGAATCTGTTATTAAGGAAAACCAAAGAGTGCACGAGCGCCTGGACGATATTGAGGACCGCTCAAGACGGAACAGTGTTATCTTTCATGGTATTGAAGATTCCGCCTCTGAATCTTGGGAACAGTCAAAAGGAAAAATATTAGATACGTTATCTACTTCAGTTAGTCTGCAAGTTTCTGATGAATGCGTTGCACGTGCTCACAGGCTTGGTTTGTACGCAGTCGGAGGATGCAAACCAGTGATTGTCAAGCTCTCTTCTTTCAAAATAAAACAAGCAATCCTACAATCTCGACCTAAGCTTAGAGCCTGCGGCATAACGGCTAACGAAGATTTTCCTCCGGCTACGCGCCTAGCAAGACAGAAACGTTTTGAATTTGGAAAATTACAAAAGAGCGTCTTCCAATTGCGTTACATTAAACTTTACGTCAACAATAAATGTTTCATGTATGAAGATGCGAGAAACAGCGTGTATGAAGTTGGAAATGACAGAAGGCTGGGCAAACTGCAATACAAATACAAGAAGCCCTGGAGGCTACAATAATCAACCTTCCTCATCCTTCCAAAATAATGTGACGCCAAATTTAAGTGCCCGCGCAGCATCTGCCCGATCTGCCTTGCCCTAACGTTGTGCGAGGGGTAGTGGTTCTTCTTTCGCGCCCGAAATAATTAATGTTCTGTTTACTAATATCCCAAGTGTTATGCGAAATCGCGACGATCTATGTTCTGCCATTGACTCTACCGGGGCTGACGTCATTGTATTGACAGAAACGTGGCTCTCTAGCAAAATTCATGATAACAAAATCCGGAGTCCTAACAAATACTTCAAAATTTATCGCGCTGATAGGGAAGCTCGCCAATGCGGTGGTGTGCTGATTACTGTCACCGATCATAAAGATTTCCTTTGTTTGAATGTTGCGAGTGACCTCGAGACAGTCTTTGTTTGCGAGACAGTGACTTTGCGATTTCCCACACCAAACTTCATCCTTCTGGGTAATTTTAACTCTTCAAATATTGTGTGGTTGGCGGAAACACGATACGGAAGCCCTTTTTCGTCTGACAGTGACAAATTCATCAAATTATGTTCGGACTACGATCTCTCACAGCTAGTGTCTCACCCCACCAGAGTTACGTCCTCCTGTACCTTAGTGTTAGATCTTGTATTGCCGACCTTCACCGATCTTGTTTCCCCTATTACCTTTCTACCTGGTTTTAGTGACTATTTATTGCTGCATTTTACCTTAAATATTACCACAGGTCATTCCCCGAAAATAGTTAAACAGATTCGTGATTACGGAAAAGCTAATTTTACGCCTATAAATAGTGAATTGTGTGAATTTCTGAGTTACTTTATGGGAAATTTCTTTTTAACGTTCTAGAAATGAAAATTGGTGTCTGTTTGGAAAGAAAGTTAACTATCTATTAAGCACATATATTCCTGTTCGCACATTATCATACAAAAGTAATTCCGCTTGGTACAACACCAGACTTAAACGACACTCCAATAAAAAGGAACCCCTCTTTCATGAACCCAAACCTTCAAAACAAGACCGTCATTTTAAAGCCTAGTATTGCGCCCAGCAGGAATATAAACGTGCAGTATTAGAAGTAAAACTCAATTGTTTTACTAACACGTTGCCCACAATTTTATCTACAAATGTTAGCCACTTTTTGGAATTAATCAAACCTAATGATAACCACGGTGATCTAAAGCCTACAAAAGTAGATGGGGAACGAGTAGGTCAAGATGAGTGTGCATCATTGCTAAATGATGTATCTATACAATCTTTTTCTTCCACCGGTGTTTCTGCATACCCCAACTTTACTGGCCCTGACTTTTTGCCAAGGAATCCAATATTAATATCATATGATGGTATAGCAGCAATAATTACCAATCTCAATCTCTCTTCTTCATCCGGTATTGACAATATTCAGTTTAAATTCTTAAAGAGCACAAAGTCGTGCTCATCAGCTATACTATCAATGATTTTTAAGCAATCATTGGAGGAAGGCTGCCTTTCCGAAGACTGGAAAGTTGGAAAGGTGACTCGAATTCATAAAAGTGGCGACCACTCCTCACCGATTAACTTCCGGCCAATTTATTTAACATCCATTTCTTGTGAGATACTCGAACATACCATATATTCTAACCTCGCATGTTCCCTAAGGTCGAATTTTTTTTACCCCATTCAACACGGCTTTCGCAAATCATTTCCCGACGAAACACAGCTTTTGCTCTTCCCTAATAAGCTTCATTCTGTCCTTGACCGTGGCTCCCAGATAGACTGCGTTTTCTTGATTTCTCTAAGGCCTTTGATAAAGTTTCTCACCGACTACTGCTATTAAAACTTAGCAACCTCAACATTGATCCGAACGTACTACGCTGGATAGAATCGTTTTTAACCAATCGTTCTCAATCTGTGCATGCCAAAGGTACTAACTCTTCACTTTTTCCCGTGGCATCTGGAGTTCCCCGGGGTTCTGTTTTAGGTCCGCTACTTTTCCTCATCTACATTAATGATCTGTCCGAATGCATCTCCTCGAATATTAGTTTATTTGCTGATGATTGTGTACTACATAGAGAAATAACAAATAACTGCGACATCTCTGTTATCCCATTTGATCTTAACACTGCATCTAACTGGTGCCACGAGTGGTTAATGAAACGCAACTTTAATAAATGGAAATCCATGAGTTTCCCGTCATACTAATATATGTTCGAATTACTACATTGACGACACACTGCTGCAGTCTGTGTCCTCATACAAATACTTAGGTGTTTACATAACTTCTGTATATCTATGCTGGAACGCAAACTAAACGGTGTAGAAAACTGCATCGGGCACTGATTGGCTATTCTCTCGGGTCAAGTGACATGACGTTAAAATGTAGTTTTTCCCTATGCAGTTCGAGCTGTGCTCGTAAAATGATGCAGTTGGCGGTGACGTCAAATTGTCGTCACGATGCACTTTGACGATGCAGTTAACTGAGTGATCGAGACGAAGCCGGAGATACGTTCTGCATCGTAAAAGATGGCGACCCTGACATATATGCATCTCTACTGTTGGGTTCGCCAGCGGATCGAGTTTTTAGAGATCACCGGGATGCTTTCGAGACGAGCGATGCGAGGTTTGTGGGCGAACACCGGATGACCAAAGGGGTGACTCGCTGGCTGTGCGACCAGCTTCGCGGAAAGCTCCAGCGGCGTCGCGAAGGGCCCCGTGTTCTGAAGGTCGAACCAGTCCTCGCAGCTCTACGCTTCTACGCCGCTGGCGGCTTCCAGGGGACCGTCGGGACCGACGAAAACATTGGTGTTCACCAGTGCTCTGTGAGTCGCGTACTTGTTGATGTAACCAACGCTATCACCGATTGCCGCGGATCGAAGTGGCTGTGTTTCCAGCAAACTCCAGCAGAGAAGGCGCTCACAAAAAGTTCTTTAAGCGATGCAAGTTCAGTGGCGTGATCGATAAATATTCTAAATACTCTTACACGATTCAAAACGATTCTGTTTTCATTTGAGTGCACCCCATATAAGCGATTTGGCTGAGCGAAAAGCCAAGCGACGGTAACAGGCTTAAGTTGAGCTAGTTGGTTCATACTTCAGGTAGAGAGAGAGAGAAATATACTTTTTTTTTAAAGCAGCTATACTTCAGGTAAGGTCAGCTGAACTAGAATAAACATACACATAAAGAAAAGACCATACACACCGTGGGACAAACATCTGATTTCCTTTTTCTTCCTCTTCTACTACGAATCTCACTTGAGGGAAATATTCTCGTTTCTTCTTTTTTGCTTCCTATTTCACCGAAAATTTAACCCCGAAAGAACATTTTTTCTTTCTCGTGCAGCACGAGAGAAGTTGTACTAACGCAGTCAAACAGAATAAAAAAAGTTAAATTTGTCGTTAATTGTTTATACAGCAGGATTTTAGTCTGCCTGAACATGGCGACATTGTTACCCACTGTAGATAAGCAATTTAGCCAGTGAAGTACGATTGCTAGCCTGGGGTTTTCAACGTGCACCACGCAGTAGTGATACACGGCCGAGCAGCAGGCGCTATATTGACCGCTCGCGCAGCTTGCCAAGTAGGCAGCGCGCGCGTGGCCTAACGGTTATAGCGCCTGCCTCCCACGCGAAAAGCCAGGGTTCGATTCCTGGCCGCGGGGACCCCTTTTTTGTTGACATCTAATGTGATGTTCTAGTAAATTCGAGAACCGCCTTGCTAATTCGAGGTTAGAATGTTCTACGAACCGAACCTTCTACGCCGAATGTTCCGGAAGCCCACGCGTGTACAAAAGGGGCTCCGCCTGGCACGCTGAGTCAGTTTCGCCTCAGCGTTCGATCGTGCTGCTTCGCCGCCTTCGACGCCCGCGACGCTCTGCTGTTATCTTTCTTTTTTCCTTTTTATTTTTGGGCACAAGTTCGCCCCATTAAACGTTTCAGTTTTCTCAGTTATTCCTTTCTTTGTCACTTGTCATTCGTGACATTTTGGTGGAGGTGCTGGGTACCGCATGTCCGTGCAGCGCACCCCTCCAAGTTCCCGCAGTAAGAGTCCGAACCCAAGCTCCGGAGGACCCGACGAAGACCAGATCGAGGCCCGATCAAGTCGCCGCATCCAAGGTCTACCACCGGAACACGGACCTCTGCCACCCACGGTCAAGCCGAAGGAGACTACGATGGCCAACCAGGCGCAGACCCCGGCCGCTTCTGCCGTCGTATACCTGCCGGTCGCACCCAGAACTCCAACGCCTTTCCACGGAGACGCCCACGAGGATGTAGAAGACTGGCTGCATCATTACGAACGAGTGGCCCGCCATAACCGATGGACACCGGAGCAGTGCCTCCAGAACGTCTACTTCGCTCTGGAAGGCACGGCACGCACCTGGTTTGAGAACCACGAAGCGTCAATTTCGACGTGGGAAGAATTCCAGGCCGAGCTGCGACGCACCTTTGCCAACCAGCAAAGACGACAGCGTGCCGAAGAACTCCTGCGAGCAAGAACCCAAGGGCCGACCGAGACCGTCACAAGCTTCGTCGAAGACGTTCTCCACCTGATGAATCGCGCCGACCCAACCGCTCCCGAAGACAAAAAGCTGCGTGTCTTGATGCGCGGCGTGAAGGAAAACATCTTCGGTGGCCTTGTGCGGAGCCCGCCTGCCACCGTCGAAGGGTTTATCACTGAGGCCACCAACATCGAACGTGCCCTTCAAGCACGGGCCTCACACTACCAGAGACTCCCCGGTTCCGCTGCCTTTTCGCCGTCCAGCTGCAACATCCCGGACATCCGCGACATCATCCGGGACGTCGTCCGGGAGGAAATCAAGAAGTTCCTGCCTGCTGCACACCAGCCTGCTTCGCTGTCGATAGCCGAAGTTGTCCGCGATGAAGTTCAACGGGCATTCCATCCTGAGGCTCCTACCAGCGTAGCAGCACCCGAGGAGCCCTCCCTGACCTACGCGGCAATAGCTCGGAGACCGGCGCCAGCTGCCCGGCAGTATTCCACACCCCCGCGACGTGAGCCAGAGCCACAGACCTTCCGACGTCGGGAAGGGCAGCCCCAGCTCGCCCATACTGAACAACCGGCGCCTAGGAAGACGGATGTGTGGCGCACGGCCGATCGACGACCGCTGTGCTACCACTGCGGTGAAGCAAACCACATCTACCGTCGATGCCCGTACCGCCAGCTGGGCCTACGAGGGTTTGCGCCCAACGACCCTCGACCACGTCTTGGAGAGCGACCCCGGGACATCGAGGACTACCTCCGCCGCTCTTCCTCACCCGAGTCGTCTCGCCGCCGAGGATTCCGTTCACCGTCTCCCCGACGCTCGCCATCACCCTTCCGCCGGTCTCGCCGAGACAGCCTGTCACCCATCGCTTCCCGTCGGGAAAACTAGGCGCGGCAATGCCGGGAGGTGGTGTTGCCGAAGACGAACGATACCAAGATCCTCCAAGATCGTCGGAGCCCTCCCACTCTAACGCCACAACGCCCCGCAACGACGTTTCTGCAACGGTGTCAAATAACCTCAACGTTATCATCGACGGCCACGACGCGACGGCGCTCGTCGACACCGGAGCAGACTACTCCGTTTTGAGTGGGAGACTCTCTCGTCGCCTGCGAAAAGTTATGACGTCGTGGGACGGACCGCAGATACGAACCGCCGGCGGACATCTCATCACACCTGTCGGGATCTGCACTGCTCGCGTCGAGATCCATGGTGAGACGTGCCCTGTCAAGTTCGTCGTTCTGCAAGACTGTGCGAGGGACGTTATACTCGGAATGGACTTTCTCTGTGAGTACGGCGCCGTTATCGACCTCGGAGCAAACCGGCTGACGCTACGAAAACCTGCTCCACCACCGGAGGAACCCAAAGCGACGTCATTTGCGGTACGAGCAGAGTGTCGAACCGGAACCGAACCGAACCGAAAACCGGAACAGAACCGTTATTTTTAGCCGAACCGGAACTGAACCGAACCGAAATCTTCGCCGCCATCTTGGAACTGAACCGGAACTGAACCGGAAAAAATATAACGGTAACCGGTTCAAAACGGTTCACGGTAATTTTTTTATTACAAAATGAGTGTTTGAGAAGTAAAAATTGGCAGCTGCATTTCTATGTAGTGATCAAATTGTCATAAACCGAATTGCAATGTATAAGAAATTGTGGGTTTTCGTGGCGCTTTTGTATTGGCACTACGATTAATCGTGTGTCACGTGGTCACATGACGTCATGGTTTCAAGACATGCTGTCAAATAATGTCACGTCACGTGGCCCCGTGGCGTAGTCGCATTACTCACCGCGTCTAAGCCGAGTTAAATTCAGAACGTCAATTTTCCCCTCTCTTCTCTAACGTTTCGTCTGCTTCTTCCTCCCCGGCCTTCTTCTCCCTCGCCCTACCTTCTTGAATTGCAACGGAATATAGATGTATTAGCGTTGTTGACACCGTGACGTCACATGCCATCACTAAAGCCCATTTACACAGAAAAGTAGCGACATCCTTTGAAGAATGACGCCTGCTATCTTGGGCCAAACCAGGCGGCGCTACCGTCGACGCGCAGGTGTTAAAAAGCAACACATAAAAATAAAAGGTGTTTGCGTGAGAGGAGGGGGAGAAGATGTCGCTGCCCTTTTTATTCAGGGGCATTAGCCATCACGACTTTTCACCACGAGTCATGCGACACCGTGACGTACTCGGTTATCATGAGCCTGAGCCGAGTGCTCGGGTCCTTGGCAATCAGCATCGCCGAAGATTCGTGTTGGCTCGGGTTCAATCAAAGATGAGAATAGCCGAACTCTAATAAAGCCTAGATCTCAACGTGTGCTTTATTCTTTGCAAACCCCAGCGCATGACTATGATGAACACTGGCGGTATACAATTAGCGTCAGATCACATTGCCGCCTGTTCTCATAGTGAGTTGAGGAGGGAAAGCTAGCTTTCCTTCCTTTACTTTTTTTCTGCGTCTGCCGTTGATCAGAGAGGAAAACTGATGGGTGTTTTTGCCAGCTATCAACGTCAGGAATTACCTCTTAGTTGTATTTACTGGAAGTGCAAAAATCGTTGCATGAACTATTTTACATGTACACATCATTGAGGCACTCAAAGATGTTTTCGTTCTTGCTGAACTGTCTGAGAAAGTTGTCCCCGAGTGTAGAAGCATTGAAAAGACTGAATATAGCTTATTAATCTGATGATAAATAGAACTACAAGTGTGTACGGCAGGGATACCTGAAAAGAAAGATTCTAGTGGCCTTTGAGGGACAGCCGAAAGTCGGCAGCCGCTCAAATTCTCGCAGTTTTGTTTAAACTTCACAGTCTTTGGATGCAAAATAAAAGAAATGAAGAATTGATGCTAACAAATGACTGAAATATAATTGTCGAACTGGCACCCCCAAACAAAGGATTGAGTCCCTCAGAAATAAAAAGTATTCTCTGGAGGAGCGTCGTCAAATGAAAATAAAAAAAGGGGGGGGGGTTAAAAACCTACTGTGTTGTAAAGGTTCCTCTGCTCCGCATCTTCAGCACAGAGCAGACAGTGTGATCCTGCAAAACTACTTCGTTTGCGAAACCACTCCTGCCAGAAAGCGCGTTTTCGGGGTGCCAGACGCTCGTGCCGTTCCTGACGACGCTGCATCAAGACAAAATATTTTTTGGTTTCTGAATGCATCAGTTGCACTGAGCGCAAACCTTCTGCAGTGTGCATTTTGCACCTCGGGCTTGATTTTCTCAGCAAAAAGAAATCTCTGACCACTCACATATAGTGCGATGATGTCACGTGCAAACCATGTTAAACAGTTCAGTTTTTTGTTGAAATCTGATGTTCTCAACACAATACTCCGTTTCACTTTATGTGTGAGCGTATCGGAAACTAAAAAAGCGAGCTCCGGGCTTTCAGCGTCCAAGCACGCGCGCTCCTGCAGTGCAAGTGGTCGGGACCAAAGGCTCGTGCTTGTAGCATAGTAAAGTGGAGATTTGGGCCAGTTGGTTCATTGCTAACAAAAAGCGCCGAAAAAATGCAGGGACAAAGACGAAGGGAAACAGGACAAGGCGCACTCTCAACTGCAGTTTATGGAAACTTCACACGTTATATAGGCACAAAAGCCCTGTTCACCCTATCTGCTCAGCCCGAGTTTGAAAAATTCAAACTCATTTGTAAATAAAGATAGGGACATGTCCCTTACACATTTCTTCTCCCTGGTCCTAATTTAATATGCCTCATGTAATTCTCGCGACACTTTATCTTCTGTACCTAGCCAAAATCTCAGTGTTTGTTTGTAGCATAGGCTGCATGTGGACTTGAAGGAGCCATAGCAATGCGTTTCTGGACATTTTTTTTTTTTAATTTGCATTGCTTTCGCTCGAATTAGTGGCTGGGACTCTAGCAACACATTAAACATAAATTGAACAAGAAATCTTGCGTATTTTGAACATAACAGCTGAAAGAGGTTCAGAATTTTGATCGCATTTTCTTTTGTTGATGACGTTATTAATCTGAGCCAATAGAGAATCTAAACGGCAAGACCGTGAAACAACCATGTGCGATCTTCCTAAGTGTTGGAAATTAACATCTAGATATGATGATATGAGCGCCCCACCAATTTACGGATGTTCCAAGCAAATATATAAATGAGAGTCACGTGCTTGAAAGGATCAGAAGGGGTACTTTGCGCCTATTTAGCCAGTTCTACCTCCAGAATTCTATGTCATCATTATCCGACGTTCTAGACCAATGTCGTCACTGAACGCTCATGTTTGACATTGATAGGCACGCCGTTCGAAGTAGCATTTGGTTTTCTTCGTCCCTTTACGGTGTCCAAATAGGGGATGTCGAAGGGGATGTCCAAATTGTAAAGTTGTGCAGTATATATAGCAGTCTCGCGATGATATGCTGCAGCCTCATAAAATGTTAGAGCGCGCATGACTGATAAAACACGGAGTTGTAAAATCAGGCCACAAAACAAGTGCCCGTAAAACCAAATATCATTTTAGCCTCCCAAGACAGTATTGCCGTGCCCACTCCCAAGACAGGAGTGGGCACGGCGAAAATGCAGCGACGATGGGTCTCAACCTTCCGCTTTTCGTTCAGATCCTGATAAGCTGCTGCTGCATCACACTGGACAAGCCATCTACCGAGGGCAATGTCAGCAACCTCAGCACGTGGACCAACCAAGCAATCGCTCAAGATCTGGCCACCGCTGGGACTGCGGCGCTGCTAGCCCTTCCACCGTCGGCTACAAAAGGCGCCGCCCGACCAGATGTCTTCAGTGGGCACGGCGAAAGTGCAGCGACGATGGGTCTCAACCTTCCGCTTTTCGTTCAGATCCTGATAAGCTGCTGCTGCATCACACTGGACAAGCCATCTACCGAGGGCAATGTCAGCAACCTCAGCACGTGGACCAACCAAGCAATCGCTCAAGATCTGGCCACCGCTGGGACTGCGGCGCTGCTAGCCCTTCCACCGTCGGCTACAAAAGGCGCCGCCCGACCAGATGTCTTCAGTGGGCACGGCGAAAGTGCAGCGACGATGGGTCTCAACCTTCCGCTTTTCGTTCAGGTTGGTTACCGCCACATGTACCTGTTCAGATGCTACCGAAGCGATTGCCGATTCATTGTTGTTGTGCCGTGCCCAAATGCCCTTGTATCTAGCGTGAAAGAGTGCTGGAATATGTTGGTTTTGCTTCTCGCTGGCGACATTGAAGAAAACCCGGGCCCTACAACTCTTGAACAGATGGTCAAGTCGATACTAGAAAAACAAACCGAGATCGCGGAGGACATAAAATCTATGAAAAGTAGCCAAGCACTGACAGAACGAAACATTGCTTCAATAAACAAAAAATTCGCTGAGTACGACGAAAAGTTTAAAATAATGCAGGAAACAAACGCAAAGGTCATACAGCTTGAAAATACCATGATCGTCCTACAGAAATCCCTATCGACTCAGCAAATGAAGCTGGATGACCTCGAAAATCGTGAAAGGCGTAATAACTTGATTCTTTTTGGCTTCCCTGAAAACTCTGGGGAATCTTTGGAAGCCGCAGTTGTGGACGATCTCTTCAAAAGTCGCCTCGGTGTTAATGTCAATTCGGTACAGCGTATTCACAGGCTTGGTGGAAAGGCTGAAGGGAAAATTAGGCCTGTCATCATGAGATTTGCTTGTTATAAAGAACGTCAGGAAGTACTGAAAAATTGCTCGAAACTGAAAGGTTCCCGGTTATTTCTGGGGGAAGACTTCTGCTGGAATACTCTGCAAAAAAGAAAAAGGCTATGGGAGTCGTCGAAAGAAAATCGAGACGACGGCGATAAAGTTCAACTATTTCACGACAAACTTCAGATAAACCGAGACACCTTTGTTTGGGATGAGCGTGCGAATTGTCGAGTTCAGATAAATAATGAAAAACGCCACACACCAGAACGCAATGAATGACAGTCGTCAGGTTGCCGCTTGGTACTACTTAACGCGCGAAGTGTATTGAATAAACTTGCTGACGTCGAGGGTGTTTTATACGAATATGATGCTGACATAACAGCGATAACGGAAACATGGCTACATTCGGGTATCTCTGATTGTGAACTTGTTCCTCCGACTCATCAGATAATACGACACGATCGTTCATCCCGAGGCGGGGGTGTGGCTATCATTGCGAAAAACAATGTTTGTTGCACTGTCTTGGAAGGAATTCAAAACCACGAGAGCTTGTGGTGCAAAGTAGAAGTCGGAAAGGTTGTGTTTGTTCTTGGCGTTGTCTACAGGCCTCCAAATGCACCTGGTGTTTTTTTGGAGACGCTATACGACTACTTATCTGGATTAGTTAGAAATAGAACTAAAGTTGTTGTTGTTGGTGATTTCAATGCTCCCGGAATTGATTGGAATAATTTAAGACTGACCACCTCAAATACGCAAAAAGAGTCAATTTTACTTGACCTACTTTCCAGCGTTAACCTTTTACAGGTTGTTACTCAGCCAACGAGCGTTACACCAACAACAAGTTCAATCAATCAATCAATCAATCAATAATTTTATTTACATCATCAGATAGTGATGTGGGCTGCAGAGGCAAAAAGTCAACAGTTTTGACTTGACAAGGCCTCTGCAGCCTTACAATTGGCATACGGTGACAAACAACAGCAACCAGGGAAAAACAAACAAACAGCGACATGGAAAAAAAAAAAAAAAACATTTATAATGCTTTATTTGCTGCTAGAGGAAGGCTTTGACCCTATACACAAAGAACGAAAGAAACGACAGCATCTAGTGACTGGATGTATACAGGAAACAAAAAATATATAAAATATAAAAAACGGATGTATTTACAGCTCACAAAGACAATTTACTTTTTATTTGTGAAAACAAAGTTCTCGAATTTCATTTAGATGTAGGTTTTCAATATTTGACAAATTTTGTTTTTCAACTTTATTTAGGACCAACGGAAGATTATAGCTTAACATTTGAAACCCATAATTCGTGCGATTTAATGGAATTTTCCAGCGCTCCCTTTCCCTAACGTCATAAGGTTTAGAAATCGGAGTTAAATTTGAAATACAAGTAAAAAAAGGTTCATTACATCGGAGGGTGGATCTATATCGTGTGAGGAGAGTATACTCATATGAATCCAGAATGGATGTTAGATTCAGCTCTTTAAATAAAGGAGGAGTGTGTGTGTCAAAAGACACATTTCGTATTATGCGAACAGCCTTTTTTTGAAGAATATGTAATTTATTTAGGTTGGACTGGCTTGTAGTGCTCCACACCAAGCTACAGTAATTTAAAAGAGGTTCGAAAAGAGCTTTATATATAAGCAATTTTATACGACAAGGCAGTATATCTTTAAACTGGTACAATTTTCCCAACACTTTTGAAAGTTTTTTAGCTATATTGATAATATGATCATTCCAAGACATGTGGTTGTTAAAATAAACTCCAAGCGTTTTCACATTTTGAACGAGTTCAATTTGAGAGAAGCCAAGAACAATATTAAAATTGAAACTAACATTTCTATTCTTAGGTCGGAAAAGGACCGCCTTACTTTTGCTCATATTAATTTCTAACGAATTTACTACACTCCATTCATATAACTTTTGTAGTGTTGTGTTAGTTTCAAACACCAGTTCCTGTATTTCAGTGCCTGAAAAAAATAAGCTAGTATCATCGGCATAAATGATAAAAGAGGGGGTGCTACTGATGTTAACGATATCATTTATGTACAGATTAAATAAAAGAGGACCTAAGATGCTACCTTGTGGTACTCCAGATCTGATAGGTTGAACGGTAGAGTTTTTACCATTTATTACAACACATTGCCGCCGAAAATTAAGATATGATTTTATAATATCGAGTGTTACGCCACGGACTCCATAATATTCGAGCTTTTTTATGAGAGTAATATGATCGATACGGTCAAACGCTTTAGAATAATCTATAAAAACACCTAAAATTAATTTTTTTTCTTCGAAAGACTTCAAAATTAGCTCCTTTTGTTGTAACAATGCCAATTCCGTTGATCGGCCTTTGCGAAAACCGAACTGAGAGTCTGTAATTATTCCAAATTTTTTACAAAAACTTGTTAATCTATTATGAATGATTTTTTCAAGGCATTTAGAAAACACAGGTAATATTGATATAGGTCTATAATTTGAAAAGTCGTTTTTGTTTCCACCTTTAAACAAAACAATAACTTTTGCAATCTGCATTTTTATAGGAAATACACCACTAGACAATGAGGCATTCATAATATGTGTTAAAACTGGTGCCAAGACATCTAATACATACTTAATTGGTTTGATCTGGAAATCATCTATATCAGAGGAGTTACTGTTTTTAAATGATAACATCGTGGAAAACACTTCTTGTTCGTCTGTTGGAAAGAAAAAAGCATTGTGTTGATTTCTAGGTTTCATAAAGGACATTGATAACGGACTATGTATGCTACTTACAAGATTTATTAGATACATGTTAAAAGCTTCTGCGAGAGCTTTTCCTTGCAATGTTACACCATCTTTAGTTATTTCTTGTACAGCTGACTCAAAGGGACCATGTTTTAACACTTGATTTAACTGTTTCCATACCAGATCTGTTCTCTTCATACATGTCTCATTAAATAAATTATGAAAATATATTTGTTTAGACTGGCGAAGAACCTTATTCACTGTATTTCTGCATTTTTTGAAAAGAGCAAGATCTTCTGGAGTTCTTGTTTTAATAAACGTACTATACAGTTTATTTTTTTATTAATCAATTTTAAGCACTTTTTAGTTACCCATGGCTTGCGGTTCTTTTTAGCTTGTTTTAATTGCCTATAAGGAAAAGAATTTTCATATATCTTCTTAAAAATATCTAAAAATTTATTATACGCTTCATCAGCAGATGTAGCGGAAAAAACTGAGTCCCAATTTGTATTTGAAATAGTTTCACGAAACTTTTCTAACGTGGCGGAATTTATGCTTCGGATCCTAATAGTCCTTCCGTTTTCATTCTCAAACTCATTTTTCCGGTTCGTTATATTATTTATCAACATGAATATGGGTAGATGATCACTTAAACTATATTCCAGAACACCAGCACTAACAGAACTTACTTCTTGATTCGTCACAAACACATCAAGCAATGTGGACGATGAGGATGTGACACGAGTGGGAGAATTTATAAAATTACAAAAGTTATTTGATGTAAGTAGAATAAGAAAGTCGTCTCTGACACGCGATTCTTCGAGTAAGTTTATATTTAGGTCTCCACCAAGAAAAAGTTTACATCTCTCCTCATTTGCAAAACAAAAAAGTTCTTCTAAAAGATTATAAAAGATTGAAACATTTCCACCTGGTGGACGATAAAAAACCGAGTAAATACAGTCTTTTCCCCTGACGCAGAGTATCTCATAGTCGCGAGTCATGATAGTGTAATCTGGAACAACTTCAAGGTCAGAAAAATTACTTTGTAACGAGACACCTCCACCTCGTCCGTAATCTCGATTTAAATAAAAATGATTATATCCAGGTAGTACAAAAAAATCACGATCATCAATATACCATGTTTCCGTTAGCATAATAATATTAAATGATGTTTGAAAAGAATCAAAAAGCAACATTAGGCTGTCACCCTTATTCCTAGCAGATTGCACATTTAGATGAAAAAAACTTAACTTAGTTCTGCGACCCTCATTCAAAAAAAGATTCAACTGATCAAGCGTTACAGCACCAAGGTCTTCTGCCATAACAACGCATACAGAAAAGAAAATAAAGAAAACAGCGATGTTTAACAAATTAACCTCAAGTCATCCTCATGCGATACTGAAATAACAGGAGTGTCAACCGATTTTTTCGCGAGTATCTTGCCGTTTCGCACCCACACAAACCGCCAAAGATGTTCACGTTTCTTAGACACTGTCATCCCGAGAAGTTTTTTCAAATACGGGCACAAATGCTCGTTCACAAATACTGGAGCATCCGATGGCAGATTTAGGTCGCGACACGAAATTCGCTTTTTCTTAGCCTTATCAAGGACACTGTCTCGCTTATTTCGGTGCGTGAAACGGACAATGATGTTGCTTTTATCACTATCTTTAGTCGGCACCCAGTGACATGCTTCGACGTCTGCTTTGGTTATCGGTTCACCGATGACATCTCCGAGTTTCGTTATCAACTGTTCTGCATTTACGGTTTCGTCTTTTAGGATACCTTTAACCTCGATGTTGTTGTTTCGCGAGTACTGCTCGCAGTTTACTAGCCTATTTTCAGCTTCTTTTAATGCCTTGGTCAACACAACCATTTCCGTTTTCATTTCGGTGTTTTCCTTTTTCAGGACAGAGTTTTCGGTCACAAGTGCAGTCATTTTCACTTTGAAAGTCTCAAATTCCTTATTTATAAAGTTCATGCTGTCCTTTATTTCAGTTATTTCTTTTAAACCGCTACGTATTTCCCGTAACTCTGTCCTGAGATCTCTCTCAAAGGTTTCCCTGAAACCCCTCAGCTCCTGTCTAATGTCTTCCTTAAAGTCACTTAACAACTTTGCTATATCTTTCGTCATATCGAAGAGCAGTAGGAGACGAAAGAAAGAACCAACAGGAAAAAAAAAAAGACACGAGAAAAACGAGAAAAATACTTGGCAGCAGCGACGACAAAGCAACAGCAACACAATGTCAAGTCAACAAGGGAGGTTAAAACCAACCTGCAAATTTACGAGGATTCAGTACGCTGTTCCGTTGCCGCCGCCGCCGCCAAGAGAAATCCCGATGAAGCGTGTTGTCTTTTAAAGACGAGTTTGCACACGGCCCTGGCAGCAGATGACCAATCCACAGCTGGCAGGAAACTGACGTGTAGACAGGCCGTGTTCCACTGAAGAAATGGCAGCTTCCGCCGTCAGGGTTGATGCTTGTACGTAGATAAAACGACGAGTCTCCTTTTTTTCTGCTGCCTCAGCCTATACTTGACTTAGCTTTCGTGAGTCCTTCTATGCCCTGTGAGGTCAGCATACATAAAGGCATATCAGACCACGATCTTGTATCGCTAGTTTTTGTTTTTCCGAGTCTACAGCAAAAGCTCCGTCTCGTAAGCTAATACAGGATTTTGGCCGAGCGGACGATGTCAGTATACTCGACTATCTTGAAACAAGATTCGATGCATTCAGCCATTCCTCCGGAAACACAGAATTCCTTTGGCAGATGTTAAGAGACACAGTCAATTACTGCATTGAGCGCTTTGTTCCGGAAAGAAAAATAACCATTAACAGGCCGCATCCTTGGATATCAAGAGAGGTAATCCATTTGATAAGGCGCATTAAAAGACTCCGCCGACGGAGGGCTTGTAACTCGTCGAGTTTTGAAGATCTGTGTTCTACTTTGAGGAAGAAAATCGTGGAGGGTCGAACAGCCTTTTTTTCACAAACTCTCCCTGCCTTTATGCGAGATTCTCCTCAAAAATCTGGCGATATCTGTCTCCCTCACGTGCAGTGGTTGAGAGAGTTAAAATACGAAATGTAGTCATAGATACTCCAAGGGATATAAGTACCGAGTTTAATACATATTTTCAGTCTGTCTTTACCAGACCAACAAACACAGTAGACTACCTTGCACCTTCAAGTTGCACTTCTATTCCCATGTCTGACCTAACTGTGACAGCCCAAGGTATATTTGCTATGTTACTTAATTTAGACAGTAAAAAAGCGTCTGGCCCAGATGACATTCCTGCTGCATTTATGAAGAGGTATGCTGAGTGGATGTCAATGTTTCTGTGTATAATATTTACGTCTTCTTTGAAAGAAAGGCTTGTTCCAGTCGACTGGCTTTGTGCGCGCGTAGTACCGGTCCATAAGGCGGGCGATAAGCTTTCCGTTTCGAACTACCGACCCATATCTTTAACTTGCATATCTTCCAAACTTCTTGAGCACATTGTAAACAAGCATATTACTGACTACCTCGAGAGCAACAATTTTTTCACTGACTCCCAGCATGGTTTTCGGCGTAATCGCTCTACCACTACCCAGCTCGTTTGCACCGTGCATGACTTAGCAAGCATTCTTAATGAAAAAGGGCAAGCTGACGCGGTTTTTATCGACTTCTCGAAAGCCTTTGACACTGTTCCCCATGATGCTCTACTTTTTAAGTTAAGAAAAGCTGGTATTAATGAAGACTTGGTGCAGTGGATAAAGTGTTATTTGTACAACCGGAAGCAATATGTTGAAATCAATGGTTCCCGTTCTCCCTCCCTTGACGTTTTTTCCGGTGTCCCCCAGGGATCAGTCGTAGGCCCGTTATTATTTCTTGTCTATATAAATGACATTGTGAACGATATCAATGAAAAAATCCAGATCAGGCTTTTTGCTGACGATTGTGTCTTGTATACGAAAGTGGAGAGTGTCGAGGACCAGATTATGCTCAACAACGCCCTGGGTTCGGTGTCTGAATGGTGCAAGAAATGGCAGATGAAACTTAATCTAAAAAAAAACGGTAGCGATCACATTCACTAAGAAAAAAAGCCCTCTAAGTTTTGAGTACCTTTTGATAGCTCCCCCGTTGCCAAGGTCGACTCCGTGAAATATCTGGGAGTAACGCTCACTCCTGGCCTTAGCTGGAGCTTGCATGTAGATAATATATGCTCAGCTGCCTTCCGAAAACTCTGTTTCATTAGAAGGAAACTAAAGCTGGCACCAACATCCACTAGACTCACCGCCTATAAGACCCTAATAAGGCCAATGTTGGAGTACGCCACTGTAGTGTGGGATCCTTATACCAAAGTTGATTCTTCTAAAATAGAACGTATACAAAACCAGAGTCTACGATTTGTGTACGGCAGGTACAAAAGGACGGATTCTATCACTGAGATGTTGTCATTGTCAAACATGGAACCTTTGTGCGCCCAACGTAAGTTAGCTAGGTTAAAACTTTTGTACTCTATTGCGAACAGGCAAACCGGTATCGATCCTACCATGTATTTGCTCCCTCCCTTCAAGCACTCCAGTAGAATAAACAATTCGCACCACATTCGACCCTTTAGATCGTCATCCAATGTGCTGAAGTTTTCTTTCTTTTCCAGAACTGTAGATGAATGGAATCTTTTACCTGACGAGATTGTTGCATGTACGACCGTAGAACAATTTGTTGATGCATGTTCTTCGCATTTCTAACGCGCTCGCATGGTTTTTTGTTATATTTCAGTAATGTTGTAGTCATGATTTTAAGATACAACCTATCACTAGCGTGCTTATCTTATTTTAGAGCGCGGCTCTTAGGCGCCCGTTTCCGGCCTGAGCGGCGTCGCCGTCGCCGTCGCCGTCGGCGTCGCCGTCGGCGTAACCGCGCAGTGCATCATGGGAAATATCCCATGTGCACCGCGCGGAAAGGGGGCGGGAGGAGGAGGTGGAGGAGGAGAGGAGGAGGAAGGAAGAGGGAAAGGGAGGAGGGAGGGAGGGAGGAAAGGGAGGGAGGAAGGAGGGGGAAGAGGGACAAGGAAGGGGAGGAGGTGGAGGAGGGAGAGGGGGAGGGAGGAGGGAGGAGAAAGAAGGAGGGAGGGGAGGGGAGAGGGAAGGGGACGAGGAAGGAGGAGGGCGAGGGAGGAGGAGAAGAGGAGGAGGAGGATGGGAGGAGGGAGGAGGAGTATTTGGTAGGATGAGGAGTTGAGGAGGAGGGAGGAAGATTTTACCCTCCTTTCAGTACCCTTCCCTCCTCCTCCTCAAGAGCTGCGCTCTAGTTCGGCGTTACAGGGAGTTGTAAACGGCTTTAATTTTTTTTTTACGTGCTCTGTTGCGCTTATTGCAAGACTGTATCAGTGGCTTCATTGTTATGTTATCTATACACCCTTTGAACTTGTGTATCTTTTTTTCTCTTTTCTATGACCTCCAGTGTACCACATTTGTTGGTTTACTCTGTTTAGTTATGTCTTTTTCTTGTTGTCCCACCCTGCTTGGGCCTGAAATGGCCTGCAGTATGAATAAATAAAAAAATAAAAATAAATAAAATTCTGCGAAGTTTCGAGCTCGTGCAATCGGATGTCCTAATGTGATTTAAATTAGAAATATATTGTCCGTTTTTTGCGATATTTATGTGTAATTAGGAACGTCATTACACGCATCTCTACTGGAGAAATACGCACCATAACCAACCAAGTCCTGAACAGTAAAAAATCTGACGTTTCAAAACCGATTTTTTTTTTATTTTATCAAGGGGGATTATTCGCACGTGGAGAGCAGCAGCTTCTTTTCTATCTACGGTGTGTCGTTTGCTTCACTCACTTTTTCTTCTTCAAGTGCCCTAGTCCGTTGACACACGCCGACGGTTAAGTGGCTGTCGACCTATTGAGCCCGACCTATTGAAACGTCGGGCCACTAAATGTTCAGGACTTGGTTTGTGAAGGTCTGCATTTCTCAACTTTTTGACCCAACCAGACGGAGTTCCGTTAAACGTGTTTACGTTTAAAACATGCATCCCTATATAGTTCTTTTTGCAGTAAGGCGTCGTGGATGGCATTATCCAGAAGAATATAATTTATTATCTCTCTCTCTCTGCACATTTCGTGCATTTGCCTTCAGATCTATAACGTGAGCACACAGTTCTTCTTGGCATACCCCGCGACCTGGTGTTTCACACTGCCAAACAGCGAACAAATAAGCACGTTCCGCAGACTCAACAGATGGCGTATTTTTGAGTTTCGTCCTCCCATGTCGGTCTGAAGCGGTTATGTGAACTTCATACAGTCAAATTTATTGATGACAATAACAAATATTTTCTTACTACCTGAACACTTGACAACATAAATAAAGGGCCTATCACCATAAAGAGGTATATCATAAGTTAATGCACCTACAAATTATCTGATATATGCTCTGCAAATCTTTTCCGGCGTTTTTATCCTCGAGAGGCACGTGCATAAGTGATTTGGGAGAAACTTATGCCTTTTTTTTCATTTTGAATCTGATTTAAATAACTTGTGTTCCTGACGCATATTCAACTTCTCAAACATATAGAAGTCTGTTTGTTCTTTTATTTGATGATGAACAATTTTATGTGTCTGTGGGCTGGATGAAAACAAAGTACATACACAGTGGCGCGTGGCAGAACTATGACGACTGCGCACGCAGACCGTCAGAAAGTGACGAATTAAGTAGCTTTAATGTCGAGTAGACTATGAAATACCACTTTGTTGTATTTAACAACAAATCACCAATTAGCAAGGGTGATGCTTATTTACAAATTGAATTGACCGGCATCTTGTCAAGAACAAACATCAAACGCAAAGCTATGTCGAAAAGGTGCACTTCAATGCGCTCTATTTTAGGTCATATCCGCACTGAATACGAAGGTCACTTTTTTCTGCATTCTTATTCGCCTGCATCACGGCGCTGAGTGTAAACAATATTGATCAGGAAAGCAAGCGTTGTGCTTGCCGCTCAGAGTTTCTATAAAAGGTAGACTGAAAGGGTTTGTCCTGAAACTCTCCTGACATTTCGAAAATATTATTGCTTTAAGCTCGGTTGCATCGTCATCATTTATATTGTGAAACGTATTTTATTATCTAGTTTTCAGAATATATATGGCGAAAACGTGCCCATTTCATGATTGTATGCACTAACTAATTTCTAAGTAAAAGAGCACAGTAGGACTCGACTTTTAATATTGCGACGCAAAGGTTTACTAATCACGCGCATTTTAGACGACCCACCAGACTGATAACCTTTAGATTCAGGTAAAATATGTGCGACTGGGGTAAAAAGAAATAGATGTTGAGTCATATATGTTAATCTAGCTTTTCCTTTACTGTTTCATCGAAATTAAACAACTCAATTCATTTTTGGTACCTGAAAAAAAGGGGATTCAACAAATGATAAAAAGCTATATAGTTACTCGTTTCACTCTAGAAAAAGTGCCTATTGCCAAAGGAGCGCGGAAAACATATTCTCAGTTTAGCGGTTCAAACCGGTTCGAACCGGTTCAAACCGGTTCGAACCGTTATTTTTCGCTCCCCGGAACTGAACCGGAGCTGAACCGAAATCCGTGAACCCGAACCGGAACCGAACCGATAAAAATTTCGGTTCGACACTCTGGTACGAGTCCTCGCAAACCACGTGAACTTACCGCCGCGGTCGAGTGTTTTTGTACCCGTCGGGATCGATGAGGCTTTCTGCGGCGACGTTCTGCTCGAAGGAAGCCTCCAGTTGCTTCTAGGAAGAGGGATCGGCGTCGCAAGAGGCATCGCGGAGCTGCGAGACGGACACACTGTCGCACTCGTAACCAACTTCCGACAGGAGGCTCAGCACCTTACGAAAGACACCGCCGTGGGTTACGCCGAGGAACTCCCGGACTCAGCCGCAATCGCCGGAATATCAGAAGACCTCTCTTCGTGGCCACCCAAGATAACGCCGCCTCCGCAGTTCGACATCGACCCAACCCTGCCTAGCCCACAACGACAACAACTCAGTGACCTTCTCGCCGAGTTCAATGAGTGCTTCTCCACGTCGTCAAAGCTGCGCCAAACGACCGTTGCGAAACATCGAATTCTTACTGAAGACGACGCGCTTCCTGTTCATCGGTCGCCGTACCGTGTCTCTGTAAAAGAGAGAGAAGTCATCCAGAAGCAGGTCCAAGAAATGCTCGACGACGACATCGTCCAGCCCTCAAAGAGTCCGTGGGCTTCACCGGTAGTGCTGGTGAAAAAGAAAGACGGGACTCTTCGGTTCTGCGTGGACTATCGCCGACTGAACGCCGTAACAAAAAAGGACGTCTACCCGCTGCCACGGATCGACGACACTCTGGACCGGCTGCGCCACGCCCAATACTTTTCGTCGATGGACCTAAAGAGTGGGTACTGGCAAATCGAGGTCGACGAACGCGATCGTGAAAAGACTGCCTTTGTCACGCCGGACGGGCTGTACGAATTTAAAGTGATGCCGTTCGGACTGTGCACAGCACCGGCGACATTTCAGCGCGTAATGGACACCGTTCTTTCCGGCTTGAAATGGCAAACCTGTCTCGTCTATCTCGACGACGTCGTGGTATTCGCAAGCAACTTCGACGAGCACCTGAGACGTTTGCGAGCCGTGCTGCAGGCTATCCAGAATGCCGGACTGACACTGAAGCCGTCAAAATGTCGGTTCGCTTACGGCGAGCTCAAATTCCTGGGCCATGTCGTGAGTGCTCAAGGTGTCAGCCCTGACCCTGCGAAGACATCCGCTGTCGCCGAATTTCCGAAGCCATCAGACAAAAAAGCCGTGCGAAGATTTCTTGGGCTGTGCGCTTACTACAGACGTTTCGTTCGCGATTTTGCCAAGATTTCTGCACCGCTCACGCATCTGACGAAGGACGACGTGAACTTCCAGTGGGGGAGGAACAAGAACAAGCGTTCAACGAACTGAAGGAAAGACTCCAGTCGCCCCCTATCCTCGGACACTTCGATTCATCAGCGGAAACGGAGGTTCACACAGACGCCAGCAACGCCGGACTCGGCGCTGTGCTCGTCCAAAAACAAGACGGAGCAGAGAGGGTGATCGCTTACGCAAGCCGGGCACTGTCCAAGGCAGAGAAAAATTATTCAACGACCGACAAGGAATGTCTCGCTGTCGTCTGGGCGTTAACTAAGTTCCGCCCGTACCTGTACGGCATCCCGTTCCGCGTCGTCACGGACCACCACGCTCTCTGCTGGCTCGCCAACCTCAAGGACCCGTCAGGACGCCTCGCTCGCTGGAGCCTTCGACTGCAAGAATTCGACGTGACCATTGTGCACAAGTCTGGCCGCAAGCATAATGACGCCGATTGTTTGTCTAGGGCCCCAGTCGAATCTCCTCCCGACAGCACCGACGACGACGATGACGCCCGTTTTCTCGGAGCAATTACAGATACCGACATGGGAGCACTTCAACGAGACGACCCCGAACTTCGCGCCGTGATCGACCACCTCGAAGGTCAAGGAAGTTCCGTGCCGCGATTCCTGGCCCGAGACTTGTCAAGCTTCGGTCTGCGGCAAGGCGTGCTCTTCAAGAAGAACTTCGGAACAAGCAACCCTGCCTGGCTGCTGGTTGTTCCTGCCAGCCTGCGAGAAGAAATATTTCAAGCATGCCACGACGACCCGACGGCAGGACACCTTGGCTACAGCAGGACGCTCGCCCGGATTCGTGACAAGTACTATTGGCCGAGACTCCCGAAAACCGTCCACTCGTATACACGGTCATGCCATGAGTGCCAACGACGTAAGAAGCCTCCGACGAAACCAGCAGGACTCCTGCAGCCGATATCTGCCCCGACTACGCCCTTCCAACAGGTCGGGATGGATTTACTTGGGCCGTTCCCAACATCGGCGCAAGGAAACCGTTGGATTATCGTCGCGACCGATTATCTTACACGATACGCTGAGACGAAAGCCCTTCCGTCGGGAACAGCGGTGGAAGTCGCCAAGTTTTTCGTCGAATCTATTCTCCTTCGACATGGCGCCCCCGAAGTCTTGATAACCGATCGAGGGTCATCGTTCTTAGCTCAGCTCACGCAAGAGATCCTTCGGCTCAGCCACACCAGCCATCGTCGGACCACCGCGTACCATCCGCAGACCAATGGGCTAACGGAGCGGCTTAACAAGACCATCGCCGACATGATCTCCATGTACGTCGACGTAGAGCACAAGACGTGGGACGAGGTATTACCATACGTCACGTTCGCCTACAACACCGCAGTTCAAGAAACAACCGGGTTTACACCGTTCGAGCTGGTGCATGGCAGAAAAGTGACGACAATGCTGGACGCGATGCTGCCCCATGAGCCTGTGGATGACGGATGCGACGATGCCCATGCGGTCAGTCAGAGAGCAGAAGAAGCACGCCAACTAGCCCGCCTTCGAATCCACGATCAACAGCGTGTCGATGCTCGCCGGTACAACCTTCGTCGCCGGGACGTCCACTTCCAGCCCGGAGACAGGGTGTGGGTGTGGACACCGATCCGCCGCCGTGGTCTCAGCGAAAAACTCTTGAAGCGCTACTTCGGACCCTACAGAGTGCTTCGTCGACTCGGGGATCTGAACTACGAGGTGATGCCCGACGGAACACGGACTTCATCACGCCGCCCTCCACGACCAGAAGTCGTCCACGTCGTGCGCATGAAGCCGTACTACGCTCGATAGGACGGTGGACCTTATGTGTTCCAAATGACTCTTTAGCTTACCGTTCTTTTTGTTTGCTTTGTTTTGTTTTGTGCTGCATCGGGGCGATGCACTTTTTAAAGGGGGAGTAATGCCGCGCGCGCAGCTTGCCAAGTAGGCAGCGCGCGCGTGGCCTAACGGTTATAGCGCCTGCCTCCCACGCGAAAAGCCAGGGTTCGATTCCTGGCCGCGGGGACCCCTTTTTGTTGACATCTAATGTGATGTTCTAGTAAATTCGAGAACCGCCTTGCTAATTCGAGGTTAGAATGTTCTACGAACCGAACCTTCTACGCCGAATGTTCCGGAAGCCCACGCGTGTACAAAAGGGCTCCGCCTGGCACGCTGAGTCAGTTTCGCCTCAGCGTTCGATCGTGCTGCTTCGCCGCCTTCGACGCCCGCGACGCTCTGCTGTTATCTTTCTGTTTCCTTTTTATTTTTGGGCACAAGTTCGCCCCATTAAACGTTTCAGTTTTTCAGTTATTCCTTTCTTTTGTCACTTGTCATTCGTGACAATATCCAAATCCCGTGCTCGGTCGTGGCACACACGAGTATTCCAGTGGCCCTTTCATTCTCCTCGCGTTTTGATGGACAAGCCTTGGGCGTTCAGCTCGTCCACAATTCTGTCCCACAACTCGTCCCGGTCAGGCTTGGTCAGAGGACTGTCAGTAACGGCCCTCACTAAAACTTGGGTTTCTGTCAAATAAAATTACACCATCTTCCCGAGGGGAACCATGGGGTGATGCGGAGCATCGCGGATCGTTATTAACGGTGTTATTAACGGTGTTGGTAACGTTGTTAGTAACGTTGTTAACTTGCGTGTTATTACGTTGTTAACTTGCGAATGGACGCCGCTTCTCGTTGCCGTAGTTCAGGGTCTGCCGCTCGCTTCAAGCGTTTGCGCTCAGCGTCGCGTGCCCTTCGCTGCGCAGCTTTGTCTTCAGTGGACGTAGCGTTGCTGTTAGTTTGTGGGGTGGTGCTGACGCTTGCTTGCGCCAACCCACTAACTGACGGGACTGTTGCTTCCATCACACTTCATCGGAAGAACGGAGTGAAGTGGAGTCAACAGCGCTGAACTCGTAGTACAGCTTCTCGCTTGCCTTTATTTTTAATTGCTAATCTTTTCCTTCCTTTTGCATTTCATTTTTCTTTTCTCCTTCTTCCGTCGCGTCGGTTCTCCCCGCACCAGCCCCCGATAGATCTCTTCTTTTAGATTTAGCATAACTTTTCTTCTGCTTATATTTACATCATTTCCAAATTATCCTCCTTAGAATTGGCAAGCATAGCTTCTCTTTGCTTAATTAATTTATTCCCTTCTTGACTGATTTCTTTTGGCCGGCCGGATTTGGGCTGCGGCGGACGCGAGCAGCCGAGAAACGCTAGCGAGACGACAGCTGTTCCACAATACGCGAACAACGTACATTAGGGAGACCCCGCTTATACGCAGCCATCGTGACCTCGGGAGCGATTTCGGCTTCCACGGCCGGCGGGTGAACCCCGTTTCTTCCCGGTCGGCGAGCCCCCCTTTGATTACTTGCAGCCGCGAGCCAGACATTCTGGCGGCAGAGGGGACCCGCTGAAGAGGAGCCGGGGGAAGTGGAGAGACAGGTTTCGGGAGGACGGCTTAGGCAAGTGTCTATGTGTGTGGGGGAGAAGAATGGGTCAGTCGAACGAAGGAACTCGAACGGACAAGATCGCGGCGACGCCGACCTGAACAATGACTGTGTAGTATAGCATATTTCTGCAACTGAGTTGATCTAATATAGTTATTTTTGTTTATTTGTGAATTCCTTTAATTAGAACAGAAACGCGCGCAGCTTCTGCCACAACAGCCGCAGAGTTGCGGGGAAAGCCCACCCCACTGGAAAGCCCTGGCGTTGCGCTGCGACCCGCGCGCCCAAAACTATCCTCCTTTCACTCCTCCAGGGGAACGCGCGCAGCGCGCTACCGCTGCTTATATTCACACTTGAAGGAGAGGAGTTGCGCATGCGCGCGCGGTGTGAGTAGAAGCGAACGCACGCGAAGTGCACGCAGCTGGTAGAGAGTGAGAGCGGAGAGAGTAACGCGCAGCTGTTGGAGAGAGGGAAGGAGGAGAGTTGCGCATGCGTAGTGTTAGTGCGGACTACGACGCCGTGGGACATAGACCCGAGCAAGAGATGCTCCGCATCTAAAAGTCGATCAGAAGGCTAATCTGGTGGACCGACACGCGTGAACTTTACTTCCGCTTCTTCGTGTTGTCGGCCATGACCGCCTGCCTGCGCAACGTTAAGGGCTGCAGCTAATGCTAATAGTTTTTGTGTAACTTAAGTAAACTAAATATTTCATGCGACAAATTTCAACAAAAAATAGTTTAATTAAATTGCCATGCGCTATACGTTTCGGATACTTAAGAGCATTGCTTTCTAGAACCCTACACTGCCGAGTTTTGCGATTCTCCGAAATTCCCTGCAGGGAGAAAAAAACAACAAAAACCGATGTAGTTTCAACTTAATTGCCCCAGTTCGGCGACGTCACCGGACACGTCACGGTGCAGTTCTCTTCCGATGTAGTTTGTTGGCGATGGAGATTAGGCTCCTCCCACCGGCGACGTCACAATGCAGTTTCTCCACCGCTTTTTTCAGCATAGACAGACTGATCTTTCCTGGGAAACTCACACTAACTACGTAACTAACAACGCCAATCGCGTGCTTGGATATCTCAAACGAAATTTCTCACAGTTACCAGTGTCACTAAAACTCCTTTTATATACTACTTTAGTACGTACGAAGCTTGAATATGCATTTTCTCGGGGACCCCGGTCATAACACTATCATTGCAACATTGGAAACAGTTCAAAATCGCGCAGAACGTTTCATACTCTGTAATTACCATCGTACATCCAGCGTTACTTCAATGAAAACTAGCCTTGGTTTACCCACAATAATGAACCGTAGAGGCATATTCCGCCTGACTTTATTTAATAAGATTTACCATACTAACCCTTTCATGCGCCGTGAACTTCTAACTCCACCTACTTATGTTTCATCCCGCGTAGATCACCAGTACAAAGTCAGTATCCCCAATTACAAAACTAACACTTATTATAACTCCTTTGTTCCTCCCACTAGCTCTGACTGGAATCGCCTTTCCGCTGACATAGCCTCCATAACCAGTATTATTGATTTAAAAAATGCCCTTTTTGTTAGTTTTTGATTAACCATTTTCTAATTGGTATTACTATTATAAGAATGTATAAAATATTTTTTGAAGTGTCTGAGGAAGCGTGCATGAATTACTGTATTATATTTCATTATACAACTGTACCTTTGTCACCTTTTCCCCCCACTCCCCTCTGTAATGCCCTTCGGGACCTTGAGGGTAAATAACCAAATAAATGAATAAATAAATTAATTGCCTGAACCCTGAGCATTCAGTACATAGTGTTTAAGTTTCGTCTCATTTCGTGCCTCTATTTGACTTACTTCATTAATGGGAACTGAATTCTGAGTTTGATGCTTTTCACTTACTTTATTATTTTTCCATACCAACAATGATGTATTGTTCTATTAATGACGAAGTAAAAGCGATATATTAGTGTTTGTAGGCACTAGGGAAATTTGTAGACCGTTCCAATACCGCCGATAACCATACCAGGTAACGATCGATGTATGCACATAGGCGTCAATGGAGTATCGGGTATCATGATCGGAAGTATCGGAACGATCTTTTAAAACTCTCCACTGAAAGAACCTAGAGGCCACCTCCTAAATTTTGAAAGTGGCCGACTTGAGCAGCGATAAGGTACCCAAACCGTGGACAGGACTTAGCAAGGCTATGTCACTGAATGTTCCCAGAGTACCAAATTCCGTTCAGTCCGCTGACCGGAAGTCCATCCCGCCGAACCCGGCTCTAATTGGCTGGTTTAACCCGTGGCGGAAGTTATCAGTCGGACATTTTCGGTATCGGCCCAAAGCAACAACAAAAAATGTTCATAAAACGTTTCCGCATGACCACGGCTACGGCGGGTACACACAGGTGGGAGCTCTGGCCATCGACGAGTTGGGAAGGAACGGAAGGTGCCTTGATTTTCTCTAGGTTTTGTTTATATCAAGCAGGGCCGCTAATCTGGTCCGCCAAAAACGATTGCAGGCTCGTTTGCTCGCTCCGGTTGCGCTGGTGCTGTGTTTCAAACTCTTCGCCTCATACGCTAAGCCTAACACTCGACTTGGATATGTTTTGAGGCGAGAAAGAGAAAGAGAGATGAGACAGTGAGGATCAAGTCACCCACCGCTCAGAAAGAAGGAAATAACTTTAATAAAAACAAGCAAGTGTCGCCACAGGCCAGGGACTTGGATTGAAGAGCTCACACGATGTCCTTAAATTTAGACAAAACTGTATCTATGACGCTACTAACAAAAAAAAAAAATCGTTTTCCTATCACATAAACAATAAACCCGTAGAGAAAGTCACAGAGCACAAGCACCTTAGCCATGAACCTCCATTGGGACTTACACATAGACTCTATAACTCAAAAGGCGCTAACAAACTTAACTTTTTAAAAAGAACCTTAAAAAGTGGATCAACTGAGACGAAATTATTAGCCTACAAATCACTAGTCCGCCCTACGCTTGAGTCCGCCAACGTCGTCAGGTTCCCATACATGGCCTCTGGTGTTAACAAGTTAGAAAGCACAAAAGAATGGCTGCAAGGTTTGTAGGTAACAAATATAGTTGCCATGATTCCCACTCCGATCTACGTAAGCAATTGGAACTGTTGTCACTAGAAAAAAAGGCGAAAATTGCAGGGTTCAAGGTTCTATATGAATTAGTTAACAGCAACTTTAACATTCCCACAGAAAACTATCTAACTCCTACTAGTAAACGGCTAACAAGATATAAACATGGTAAACTTTACGAAGAATTTCCAACCCACAATAATTACTTCAAATATTCTGTTTTCTCCCGAGCTATCAACGAATGGAATCGCTTGCCACGAAACATTGCACATTCCACTGGTGTCAGCATTTTCTCATTAACTTGGAAGCGCACCGTCGACATAGGCTTGCATAAAATTATCTTCAAATGTCTATTAAAAAAATCTTTTTATATGATGTACCACCGTACAACAATCCAGAATGGGATCAGTAGTATTGGAAATACATAGATAAATAAATAAACGCTTCACAGTACGCGCTTCGCTTCGACCGCACAGGGCAGCGCCATATTGGGGATCGCGACTGCTGCGCCGCGACTCGGTTCTGAAACGAAGCTTGGGAGTTTCGGTACTCTGGGAACATTCAGTAACTCTAGGCTTAACTATCAGACGATCTGCCGACGGCAGGAGCAAGATGGCGGCGCCCAGAGCCGGTACTAGCAAACTAGTATATACAGAACTCACTGGAGCCACTAAATAAGTTCGGCTTCAAAGTAACGACACAAATTCGAAGCGACCCATTACGCTAAAATGCCACGCAGTGCACTATGGGAAGTAGTAGGCCACTCGGTGTCGGTATCGATTGAGCAGCTTCTGTTCATGCTCTCACGCCGTGACCGAATGCGCTGTTTGCGTTTTCGATTCTATGACTACCCACGAATGTGCAACACTCATTCTGGAACGATAGTGAAGGAAGACCGTGGCACGTTTCTTGGTTTTTGGCATGCCGGATACTGTGCGTGCGTATGCAAACGTAGTAAGACGTGGCTTAGTCACCACCTTCCCGGGGCGTGATGTCATACCAGGAGTTTTGGAATCCCTGCTCTCGTGCATCTTCAGCACCTGTTAAAACTATGCACTCGCACTTCTGCTATTTTTAAAAGAAAGGTCAGAAATAGACGTCACGACTGGCGTCATTGCGGAAAAATATACCTGGCAAGCTTGCAATTGCACGCGCTGCCCACACGAGCGACACGCGCTCGGCGGCCCAAAGGGCCTAGTATGACGTCACGCCTGGTCGGAGGTTATTCTTGTTTTCTCTCTTTTAGTTACATCTTCGGAGAACCTGAACGTGATATTCAGATTCACAGGATAAAAATACGCACTATTTTTTTTTCTAACTAACTCTGACTATTTTTCTTCAAGAAGTGTTTCAGCTTCTTTATAACCAGCTTAGTAGGCGGGGTACTGAATTTAGCAATATAATGATGAACATCTTACGGGAAATGTTTATTTTAAATATCTATTCGAAACCAAACTGTCTGCGATAAGGGATAAATTTAGTTAAGTTGATGTTTTCTTCCGCTTATATTTTAGTGAGGTTCTAACCTTCTGTATATGCTTTCACTATTGCGTAAAACTGCATCAATATGCTACTTCGCTTGTATAGCGTTAGTTATCTTTTGTAATTTTTGTTTATTCATGTAGTTTTTTTAGTTTTGTATAATTTCTTTTGGTGCCTGCATCACGACTGATGGTTTAGGTGGCTCGGGCTCGTCAAGCTGTTCTTCACTGCTTTCTTCTCTTGCCACCTCTTCAGCATTGTTTTTGTTGGAAGAAACAAAGGTACTTTTCTTCTTGTTATTTGGAAATAGGAATTTGGAAATTTATTAACACGCACACCACGAACCGTGGTTCTGTTAACACATTTAATACCCTGTGCTGTTTATAAACCTGCTAATTGTATCGCAGCAAATAAGCTAAGTAAATTTCACTCCCAGTGATATACTGCATAACCCTTCATTTTCGCGGCCCCTATTTTTCGCGATTCGGTCACAGAAGACATAATCGCGGTCACTAAATTTCGGGAATTCCAGACGCCCGCATTGAAACTCTTAAGGACCGAAATTTCCATGTGCCCTTAAATTTCGAGAATCTTTCAATTCGCGATATGCGCGAAAAGTAATGGCTCGTGAATATTAAGGGATTTACAGTATTTCTTTTTTCTGCCAAATATGTTAATAAATGTGTCGAAGCTGGAAACATAAAAATCGACTGTAGCAGAACTCATTGCATCAAATGAAAATAAGAAACAGTAAATCTTTTTCGGGTTATTGTTTCCCGTCAACGCTTACTTTTATCAACATGGTCCTACACAAAATTTTTACATTATGTTCTTTTTCGACCGTTTTGAATTGCAGGCTTTTTGCCTTGTGTGGCTGTCTTCACTATAAAAAAAAATATCCACAGCAACTTCGCATTGACACAGCGATTTGAAAATAATCACAATATTTTATGTTTTAACATTTAGCGAGCAATTTTTCTTACAATATTTTGCCACTAAGGGAAGAGGCGCAATGGAGCATGCGCGTTGGTTCACCCGCAAGAACGACGGTCGCTTCCCGCAATGCTTGGATAGCAAATGGCGTTCCATTGTGATTCGCACGATTGCCAGCGACCTCCGCGCTTCCTCGTGCCCTGTTGTTCGGCAGCACCATGAGTTGCAGAGTGAATTTCACGACACTGTGACATGCGGGACGGTTTGAAGATTTGGGAATTTCTCGCGGGACGCGGGACACGAGCCCTCAATGCGTCCCGCATTGAGGGCTCAGTGTCCCAGTCCCGCGAGTCGCGGGACGGGTGGTCACCCTATCTGTAACATAGGTTGTGTGCAGCAAAGGCACAGGCCCGAGCACATGACAGTGAAAAGCACCCTTTTTGCACGAGCACCCGTGCAAAAAGAACATTCTGCGGAGCTACGCCCTCGCACCCGTGCCTTTGCTGCACACAACTTATTAATAACCGAGCCGTTCTCGTTTCTTTTGCATATAACTGTGAAAGAAGTGTCATTGTTGTTTTCTTCTCAAACAAAACTTAGACGCGAGACAAAAGCAAACAGATAAAAGTCTGCACATTCACACATTTTTTCTCCCTTGTGCGACAGGTTATAGCTGGTCGCGATTCATCAGCGTTTCTTTTGAAGACTGATGGGTACCACAAGGCGTGAAAGAGGTGACTTGCAGCTTTTCCAAGGCAGCAGCAAGACACTACAAGCCTTCGCAGCAACTGGCTTGCCAGTGCCGCTCTGTTCTGAACAGCACTGCGTGCCATGCAGAGGATTGTGCAAGCTTTCTGGGTGGCGACGCTAGCCACGGTAAGTGCATCCTATGCAGCTTTCTTTTAGGGATATATGTGGCTTGCAGGCCATGTCGTGCATGTGCCACCCGAGGGACAGCAGTGCCAGTGGCAAGGCTGTGCTGATGGTAATCACCACTGCACTGTGTTTTCATTCAATAACTACTGACAAGGAACCAAATACGTCCGAGAGATTCTCGGCTGTGCTTTGATCAACTCCAGCTCGCTTATGAACAGGTGGATGGCACAGGTGGCCTTTCCTAATGGACTTGATGTCCGTGTTAACAATGCAACCAGACTTCCTTTTAGTTGTGTGTGCGTTTTTTTTCGTTGCGGGTGACTAGCATTGCAGTAGAGAAATATGCAAAATAGTGTAATGGCTGCATTAGTTACCTAAATCAATGGCGGGAATAACTGACCTACATTTCCACCGACTGCATTTCTCAGAGGAATAGCCTGGACTAGATAGCTCGCTGCACTATGTCCTTCCCCCTTAGCCTGTACAACTCGGCGTCTTCCCCTGATTGTCTTATGTGGCTGCTTCTGTGTTTGCCTAGGCACTCGGCTGAAATAGTGAAAGCTGTGTGCATTGCACATAACCGCCATGAAAGCCAGTGTGGACGTAGCTGGCGTAGCCCCGAACATGGCTTCTCTAGCTCGACACAAGTAACGTTCCTACCACTGTCGTGTTCGCATAAAAGAGACCTGCTTAAAGTGGTACTCCAGCGATTTTGTGAGCAACCCCACCTAACTATATTTTCAAAATTGCCATCTTTTACTCTTTCCGGTATGCTATTTACTATCGTGAAATTCAAAATAGTTATTGTAAAATCGGCAAATTAAAATGCCGCCAAATTCAAGATTCAAATATACTTGCGCTTTTCATTGCTGTGACGTCACGGCAGGCACGTAGCCAGGATTTTGTTTCGGGGGGGGGGGGGGGGGGCGCCTGTGACAAAATGGTGGGGGAGAGGAGGTCCCAGCAAAATGGAAGATTTCAGGGGGGGGAGGGCGATCCCCATGCCCCCCCTCCTCCCCTGGCTACGTGCCTGCGTCACGGGATGGCAGGCTTGCAGTTCGAGCGGGCTGTCTAGAAATGAACTATGCCGAGCATTTGTTTCGTGCTGCTGCGCGGGAGCTGGAGCGACCTTCCAAAGCATTCTTTTGACACCATGAAACTGTTTGTGATCAGTTGGGAACAAAGTCTACAGCCCAAAGAGTGAACCCCTGCCTTCCCATGATGTCACTATTTCAATGTTGCCAGTAGAGTTTTTCACTTTGAAAAACACGATGATGACCAAAATTGTAAATTCTATAACTTCGCGAAAAAGGTGATTTTGGCCAAATATTTGGGTTACTATTTCAGTGATGTTTGTTGGTGTGTTTAGCAAGTTTTCAGGCAAATTGGGGACAATGAAGAAAATGCCAGAGTACCCCTTTAAAACATAGAGTGCACGTAGTACACAATGGAGAAGTTGCTCGCCAATCATTCTCTTAGAAGTGTGAGTTGAGCCCCTTCGAGGCAGTTTGCTGCCGCAGCGTGCACTGTAATCCGCCCGAGAAGAGAAAACAAGATGAATGACCAGTAGGATTTCTTTGTTCCAAGGCTTCTTGATGCAGGAAAGGCTAGGGAACCAGTATTGTTGCTTTTTACTACCCCGTACGAGACTTAAACCCGACATGCAAGGAAGTCGAAAGGCCTCTTCATGTGCCCTCTTTCTGCTTCCTTGTTCCTTGGGTTTTAGCTGTGTTCACAATTCACGCTCGCCTGCATGCCTACTCTTTCGGTCTCTTTTTTGTTCACTGTGTCACTGAAGTTTTCTGTCGTTGCTGTCCCAGAATTGCTTCGTGGATGCACAGCAATACTCAAGGTGCTCGACGTCTGCGGCTCATCGGTATTGCTTTTCCCGGTACCACGGCATGAAGGAGGTGGCCTCCCTCCCTTCCAAGCAGCTGCGATATACTACAAGCACTGGGTTACAGCTGCAGCTAGCCCATGGGTACCGTTCTGCATCCTGCACTGCATGTAGTTCGAAATGCAGGTGTGACCTTTTTAGGCGCTGTCACTTTGTTTTGTGCATTTTCTGCAGCTTTTTCGGGGCAACTTCTTTTAAGATTCAATAATTAGAATACGGACTCGAGTGAGAGAGGGGTTTTCTGAGAAGACCGGCCTCTTTGCTAAACCATTGGGACTGGTATTATATCTATAGAGTTCATGTACACCTTACGTTATGTACTTTTTTCTTTAGTTTTATTTTACTTGTTACTTATATTTCGATGTTACACGGCAGTCACTAAAAATGGGGAAAAAAACAAGACAAAATGTTGACTTGTCGGATTTTTTTTTTGCTATATGTTGGAAGAGTCATTGATGTGGTCGGTCATTCATGTTATTTTTCCTACACGCACGTCCAGCCTATGTTTACGTAAAGCCCCAATTGCCCCTTAGCAACGGAAATAATTTGTGCGACAGACTAGGCGGCAGCATTGTGGAGGGAAACTGGCCTGATTATATCTGCCATGTTTAGAAACTACATTTGATGACAGGTTATGAATTCAGTGGCAAATTTCCCCCAAAAGAATCTACATCACTCCGCCAGCTAATCGCTGCCGTCAGTTGTCGTGACGTCACGTCCAGCAAAAAAACTACAAACTAGTATTTTTTTTTTAAATGGCAGGTCTCTGCTGTTGATGCCACATAGCACGTCGACTCTCGAAGCAATTCTTCCGCTCTTGACCTCTCCGGTTTCACCTTGCGAAGTCGTGACGGTGTCTGCTTTTGTTTGCGGTATTTCCCGTGTGTCGACGTGAGAAGGCAGCGGTTGTATCGCCAAGGAAGTAGCAATCAATCTGTGCATTTGCTCCCGCGGCACAGTGTTACAAACCAGACTTTGCCCTTCGCCAAGGGCAAAGTCTAACGACTGGCCCTACAGTTGGCGAGCATCGTGCAGCCGTGAATGCGTAAGTTGTCCGAACGCTTTCATGCTTTCGTCTGTATACAGTGACAAAATGACTCGCTGAATGTGAAACGCCGTACAGCAAACTACAGTAGACTCTCATTAATTCAAACTCCAGGAAGTCACAGATTTTAGTTTGAATTATCAGAAATTCATCTAAATATGATACTAGACAACATTATGATTTGTTACATGGATAGCTACTTATACAAAGCAGATTTTTGCCAGTTTTCTCTACATAGGCCTAATTATAAGCAAGTACAGGCATAACACATTGGTGAAAGAGCTGTGACGTTAAGTTTATTCATCCGGCAAAAAAGTTGTCGATTGTGGACTGTTTAGTCAGCACATACGATCTCAAAACAAAATTTTCAATACCAGCCAATGCAAGTAGCTCCTTACGGGACTCTTCCTTTGCAGACAGAAACTTCCGGAGCTGAGCGATGTGCTCAAAGGCCTCTGTGGCTGTGACAGTTGGTAGTGGGTCATCCCTTTCTTCATCGTCATCTTCACTCTCACTGCTGCACTGTGCTGGCATTACTTCCTGTACTATGTCCTCTAATGAGTCGTCACAACAAACACACACATAGTCGTCAAGACTAGCATATTCCGCCAGCTCGGCGTTCACATTATGTGCTTCAAGGCCAGAAAGCATGATGCCAGTGAGCTGGTCCTCATCCTCGATGTCGTCTTGGTCATCATTGCTAGTCTAGAAGCACATAGTGTGAACGCTGTTTTCCGCTAACATGTGCCCGCTTGAGCCCCGTTGAGTGCGCTTCTTTCCGAGCACTGGTGCACTGCGGAGAAGAAAACACTTGCGAAAGCAAGCTTCGCAGGTTTTGCTTCTCTGCGGTGCACCGGTGCTCGGAAAGAAGCGCACTCAACGGGGCCGCGAGAACAAAAAAGTATGAATTAAGCGAAAACGCAGTTCGAATTAAGCGGCTTATAAATTCATTAAAAACATAACGGGACAACCAAAATTTTCAAATCTGTTTGAATTAACCGGAAGTACTGAAATATCAGAGTTTGAATTATCGCGAGCCTATTGTATCAATCACTTTCTGCAGCAACTTTGCGCTTCGCAATAAAGTGATTTTTATGATAAATTCATGTTTTCGGACTGCTCGATTCTTCTGAGTTTTGCGCGATCTCCATCGAGTCCTAAATATTGGTCGGTGACTGTAAAACTTAAACACAATGGTTACACACCACAGGTCCCGGAGACCATGACATCAATGAGCTGGCTTTCACCTTGTCCAAGGCAGCAGCGAAACACTATGGGTGGGACCCTGGGTCACTGCACCGGCCGGCTCATGGATGCCGTCCTGTACCCTGCACGGCACTGCGTGTGGTTTAACTGGCCAAGCAGAGGGTCATTGCATGACTTCTATGAGGCGTCGCTAGCCATTGTAAGTATATTTTGGACACTCATGTCTGGTGATGTACTTTTGTGCTCTGCAACAGAACACATTTGGTGGCGGTTCAGTCTTGCCAATTAGGCCATTTTGAAACGGAACACATTTAGTGGCGGCTCGGTTTAAGTTTTCTGGCTTGGCGATCTTGCAGCAGTGTCTAGACTCGGCACAAACCTTTTTGTACTTCATTGTCAGGGCTAGTGTAATTTCTGCAATGCTGTCGAAGCAACTTCTGCACGCGAACAAGATGCAAGACGAAGCCACATGCTCGTGCCCAGTGTACGACTACATGTACGCATGGGCACTCGTGTCCATGCGTACCTACTAGCAACGTGGAGCGAGTTCGTTTCGGCCGACACTCCACGAGTTCATTTCGGCGTTGCCACTCCATGCGTCCAATTTTTGCGTAATATTTTTTTTGTTGTTACAAATGGCAGGTTTTGGTTGTTGATGCCACGTAGCACGTTGCCACTTGAAGCAATAGACCCTTTGCAAAAATCCCAAAAGGCCGCGCGCGCGCTGAATAATGGGAGTCTTTAATACGCCCCTCCTCCCGCTACCACGTGGCATACGCGAGCAGGCGCAGGTTACCACGGCAACAACTTTTGAGCAGCCGAGTCGGGCGAGCGACGAGCCAACGGCTGCCCCTTTCTCATCCCTCTCCTTTGTACCGGCTTTGTCGTCTGCTGCACCAACGCTTCGTCGAACCTGGTCGAAACCTGCCACGGTTGCGGTGCAAAATAAGTGGTTTCGGTGACACTTCAATACGTGAAGGTAAGTTACGACGAATAACGTATTCAAATAAGTTCACCTGTCGCAATGCCTTTACGCTGCCACAGATACGGTACGCCGCCAACGACGTACGACTTGGCGGATGGGCGGGATGGCGGATGCTGCAACGCTGCTGGCGGTAGCTGCCGGGACGCGTGGGCAGTCGCGGAGGCGCAACGAGAATGCGCGTGATCTGTACCGAGGGTTCCCGAAATTCCCTGCTGTCGTGGCGCTGTACGTTTTGCAAGGGGTCTATTCTTCCGCTCTTGGCCTCTCCGGTTTTACCTTGCAAAGTCGTGACAGTGTCTGCTTTTTTTTGCGGTATTTCCGGTGTGTCGACGTGTGCGGTATTTCCCGTGTGCTGAAATATTTGTTAAACTGACGTTCGCTTAAGTGAGAGTTTACTGTATAGTCGACTACTGTGCGTTGCCCTACATGTTCAGGTAAGGTACTGTTTCTGTTGACCTGGTAGGCACTTTCGTTCTCTGCATACACCGTAGGTTGAAACCGCCCTGAATCGTGGATCAAGCCTTGCAAGGTGGTCCTCTTTAGGCCCAGCGCCTCGACGGATCAAGTCTTGTCCCCCATCCCCTCGTGTCTTTCTCTCATATAAATAAATTGTTGGTATTTCTTTTAAGACAGTGCGCATTGCCTGCCATTTCACATTGCCTGCCGACCACATTTTACAGTGGAATCTTGTTAGTTTGAACCTGATGGGGACCAAAAATTTGTATGAATAATGCAAACTTTGAATTACCGGAAGTTTCCTTTCTAGAAATACATGGATGGGACCTGCATGTTAGTTTGAATTATTTGCGAGTTTGAATTAAGAGAGCTTGAACTAATGAGATTCCACTGTACAAAGAGTGGTTAATCCAAGGTTCAGATTACTCTGAAATATGTCGGGTGATTACTGAAAGGTTAAGATACAAAAATTTTGGTAGAAGGGGAATGAATCTCTCCAGTTTTTAATTTTTCTCGCCACTTTAACTGCTAAGCACGCCATGTCTGAAGTTTTTCAGAAGATCATGGCATTGGTCTTTGCCCATTCACACTGGGAGAGAAACGCTACCGGCAATAAGGGCTACGAAGTTTCCTTTGTGTTTGACGTTATGTATGATAGTGTGTATCACTTGTGTCTCTTGTGCTATCTTTGCGCAAGCTTGCCGGCGTGTGAGGAAGAGCTAAACTCAACTGGACGTGGTGTGCTATCTTTTACACAAACTCGGTACTCCTATAGACCTTTTCATCTCAGCAGTTACCTGACTGGTGGACACGGGGCATTGACACACATGGTGCCATAGGATGGCTTTAGTTTGGTTGGTTTTGGTTTCAGCGGGCTCGCGGCTGTGTTATGTCGTCGTTTAGTTTTGTGATATAAATGTGTCCCTTGTGGTACAGAACCAATGATACAGTGGTAATGGGCCGTCTTGGGAACTATGACATAGTTACCAGCCTAAATTCTGGACCTTTTTACGAATGCCTTCATCTGATCATGTTTTTTGTTCGGCCAGGTTCAGCGGCGAAACGATTGAAATGATGCTGGCGGAGGCTTACAGTCTACGGCCATACCAGACGTGCCCGCTGATACTAGTTTCCATAAAGATAAGCTAATGAAAAGACTAATGCTTGGAGGCACAGTGAAAAATCAGGTCATTGACCTGACTAACAATATGCTGAATCGCAGAGAACAAATGAACTCGCAAGTTTAATGCTCACTGTTCGGTTTTTGAGGACAACTTTTTGTGAAAATTTCCGACCGGAAAACCCCCATGTGATGATGCATGGAATGCAAAAAAGAAGCGATATTGTCTCCACCGGTTTCTTTGAATAAATTAAGTACTCAAGAGATGTTTCGATGGTCCATCCAAGCCGTGTAGGAAATGTTTTTGCCACTCAGCCCTGCTAAAGTATTCATTAGCAGCATTTCACAATGTTGACCTTAGGAAACTGTTATACAGACATTTCCTTAAAACGTATTGAGAATGTGCGATAAGAGACAACCCCACCGATTGAAGTCTTGATGTCTTGTCCATATAATTTGCAAAATAAAATTAAATGGTGCAAGAGAATCAGTGATGGAAGCAGCATTTGATCCTTTTGTAGCAGGTTCTGGAGCATTCAAAACACTGGTTTGGAGCAGCCACTGACGCATTTGGAGCAGATGCCAACATCTGATAGTGCATTGATTGAAAATGAAAAAAAAGTGATTGCATTTATAAATTAGTTTGTCTGTGATAATGATTGACAGCTCCTCTTTGATACTGGAGCATATTACTTATCACATTTTGTAATAAAAATAAATAGAATGCAAAAAAGAAACAGCCTTTTTTTAAATAAGGCTTTGGTCAGAGCGGAGTCCATATAAAACGGGTACCAAAAATGGTTGAAAATAAATCATAGCCCAAACCTTCAGTTGCGATAAAGCCTCCCTCTCATCCTCGTTTTACACTCTGTAGTTTAATTGGTTCGTAAATATAATTTCTGCAAAATGCCTGCAAAAACCAACATATCCGCTACACCAATGAAGACGCGTCCCCCAAGTTTTATGAACCTGCCAAACTCGAGATCTAATATCATAAACTACAAAACCAACCACTGACAAATATTATGAAAGCCTACACTTGTACTTTAAATGTGACACTGCTTTTCGGCGGCGTTGGAACCAGAGTTAAATCAAAGTTCGCTGCTCGTTCATTCGACAGCTGCACAAGAACTACCGTATTTATTCAAAAATAGAGACCCATGGCTTTGTTTTTTCTTATCTTTTTTCTCGGCTGTTTCCCTTTTTTTAAAAACAATTATTAGAGATTAATCTGCAATGAAGACAAAGAAGGTCAATCTGTAATAATCCTGAGAATGAATTCCGTGCCTATTGCGCTAACCCTCCAACAGGTCAGTCGCTGCTCCTAGAACTCCGGTGCAAAGCGGTGAAGCCCGACGCATGCACGCTCATGTGTGGCGAGATGTACAGGGTGTCACAAGGGACAACTTGCACTGCCTGTTTAAGCGCAGCTCTTAGGCGCCCGTTTCCGGCTTGAGCGGCGTCGGCGTCGCCGTCGGCGTAACCGCGCGGTGCATTATGGGAAATATCCCATAATGCACCGCGCGAGCCCCCCTCTCCCGGGGTCACGTGACTTCGGGGGGGAGGGGGAGGGGGGTCACGTGACCCTCAGGTCACGTGACCTCGGGGGAGGAGGAGGTGGAGGGGGTCACGTGACCCTGGGGGAGGAGGGGTCACGTGACCTGGGGGGAGGAGGAGGGGGTCACGCGACCCCTCAGGTCACGTGACCTCGGGGGAGGAGGAGGGGAGGGGGGTCACGTGACCTCGGGAGAGGAGGGGTCACGTGACCTGGGGGAGGAGGGGAGGGGGGTCACGTGACCCCCCAGATCACGTGACCCCCTTCCACCAAGGTCACGTGACCCCCCCGGAGGAGATTGAAGAATGAGGGGAGGAGGAGCCGGAGGGGTATACCCTCCCCTGATTACCCTTCTCTCCTCCTCCTCAAGAGCTGCGCTCCAATTCGGCGTTACAGGGAGTTGTACACCGTGTTTGTCATGTCATTTGTACCGCACAGATAGAAGTACTGGCATCGCGAACGTCTTAGTTGTCGAACAGGCATATATGCAACCAGATCGCCCTAGTTTCAGCCCGATCCGATACAGTTTATGAACACAAAGTCTAGTGCTTCCTCTTGAAGCTTGTCAATACGAAATGGCGGCCTATGACGTGAGCTCTCGATGAACTCACATAGAGCTCTACTAGTATCACGAACACTCGAAAAGCCAGGCACCTAGGGCGTCCATTTTGCACGCTGGTTATTTTCTGCAAGTTCACTCATAACTTCTGATTGAGTTACTGATAACGTCCTCAAACTATGGCATCTAGTTGCTGACCTCTAGCTACTAGCTTTCGGTGCAGAATGACGTGTTCGGAACGCCTAGTTACGGTGCAAATGAAAAAGTCACGTGCAAATATGCTGTTGCAGGACCCTGTAGTTAAGGTTGACGGGAGCGGCACAAGTGCCGCGGTACTCTGTAGTCACGGCACGAAGGCATGTGGCAGACATGATAATCGAGTGATTTCATTAGGAGTACAACATCCTGGTTCTGTCTTATCACAGTATACCACCAGCCTACTATTTTGCAAAGTTTTCTGGAGACTTTTAGTTCCTAACATCGCAGAAATCGTCTGGTAGTTTAGACGATGTCGGCGATCAACTGGCCAGCGCATCAACCGGCCAGAGCGATGCACGAACAATCCCTATATTTCGTTTCACCTGAAGTCTACGCTACAGCCGACTCTACGAGCCAATGGGACCAATCAAACAGCATAAAAGCGCGACATCATGGCATTCGTCTCCCTGTGCGTGTTTTTTCATCGGCTTAAAACCAATCGGGTGCAGTGAATGCCCCGTGACTCGCGCTTTTAGTATGTGTGTTCGAGGTTGTATGCGTGCGAGCTTTGAATTGTGCTCAGACCTAAGATGAAACAAATCTTATGTCCAGTAGCGACGCCGTGAAATATATTCGTACCATTTTTCTTTCCTTCTACTTTTCGAAATATTAGGGCCGACCAATATTAAATTATTTTTAAATTTTGCTTTAAGCCCATTCTGGCGCAGGTATGGCGCAAGTCTGAGCGAAAATGGCGCTTTGGCGCGAGATGTAGCAGACTTTCGTTCATGGCGCAAT
>JAZHYW010004871.1:0-26098 GCA_037355805.1 Ixodes ricinus
CACGCGACGCGCACGGCTGACCTCACCCCTGCCCGAGCACGTGACTCGAGGGCGGGACCTCGCTGAATGTGGTCACGCCCATGCCCTGTCATTGGTCCCTGGGATGGAAGAGAGGAAAGATAGTCCCACCCGGCGGCTCTGTAATTGGTCAGGGGCTGGCCCGCCCCTGGGGCCTTGATTGACAGGTGTGTGAGCTGGTACATGTTTCCTACTACTGTAGTACTTACTAAACATCGGTTATTAACTACTTGTAACATCTGCCACTAACCTATCTGTAACTGTGATCGGTAACTCGAGGTACTGGTCGTTACTCACCAAGAAAGTTAGTAACCACTCCTTTTTCTCCTGAGCTTGCGCCACCCAGCCCGAGAAGCTATTTATTTCGCCGTAGCTACCGCCAAAATTAAAGTCTACGAAATATTTTTGCTCGAACGGTTGAAGCTTTTAGCTTTGCATCTCTTACACTCAATGTTATACACACTATTGTGTACGCGTCATTTTTTTCTCAAAATTTCTCTGGTCGCTGGAACAAATTCACGCCCCACGCCCATTACCCTGACAATCAGGCTGCTGCTGATCGTGCTACCCATGCCCCGCCGTTGTTTAGAAGCAGTGGGATTACCTCTGGGATTCCGCCTGCAAGTAATTTATAATTTTGCAAGACCGTTAGTTTTGTTTTCTCTAATGTCATTCCTCGAAATTATTTTTATGTATGAAGAGACAGAATATCTTACTAAAAAGGACACATGCACGCACAGCAGACTTTTTTCCGACACTCGATGCCTAACAACCTGTAATGACTACCAGCTCGACTTGATCTTAAAGCGCTTCCCCAGCTTCAAAATCATATTTTTTTTATTATCCGAAACGATTGAAAACGGTGCCGGGACATTACCCTCAAAATTCGAAACTTGGGAATTCAGTATTTGTGAATTAAAAAACAATTTCCAAATGCTGAATTTGAAGTTCCTGCGCGGTCCCCGGCAGTGCAGTCAGTCAAATTTTGCGGTCTCCTGCGACTCGACTTTCTCTCGGACCTCCGCTGACCCGATGCGAGGAGGAGGCGAGCTGGCGGGATAGAAGGGAGCCGGCGCGGGAAAAAACCGGTTTCTTCGCCGACACGCCGGTCTGCTCGAGCGCCGCCAAGAGAGGACACAAATCTAGAAGGGACATCTCACCGAACTCTGATTTTTGGTATTTCAAAAAGAAGGGCCGTAGTGCGTTCGCAATTGCGTTAAAAAACATGTTTTACGATTGCCATTATTAAATGTTATAGAAATGTCGCCTACAAAGCTTCTAAATTTCCTGATTTTTGACGTCATCGATCATAAGAAGCAAGGAGGTAGCGGCGGGAGATTTAAACGCCAAAAATAAAAAGGCGCGCGCGCGCAGAAAATTTTTTTTCGCGATGCGTTTTTTTTTGCGTGTTTATGACTACAACTTGCGTCGTTTTAGACAATAAAAAAATACGACCTTTGGGGTGTCATGTGCTCCTTGCTGCTTGGCTTGTGAGAACCTCATTTACTACCCGAGAGCGCCAGCGATGTGCCAAAGAGCTAGTTAGAGTGGTAGTGAGGTACACAGCTGCTGCATTTGCTCATTTTTACTGAAACTTTTACTCCGGAGTGGTTCAGTGTGCATTCGTACGAATGTGCACACTGCAACACCCTGGAGACGGAGAGGAAAGGAAGCGTTTCGTTTTCCTTGCCACAATAATAATAAAAAAGGCCTGAACTATAAAGGTCGGTTACTGTTACCCCTCCCCCTCTCCCCCAAAACCCGCTTCACACCCCTTCCAATACCACGGTTTATATGCCCAAAATGCCTATCTTTGGTAAAAATATTGGATTGTAACTCTCTTCTTTATGTATGTGCTTTTCTTTTCCTCTTCCGATATTGTTTTCACATAACGTAGATATGGTTCACACACAACACTTCTAAATGACTCACCTTTGCCTGCTGGATCTAGAATGAACACAGTAAGACAGTAAGAGCTTAGCTGTACCGCTATATTTGTGCAAGAACGAATATTGCATTGACTAACGCAAAAGAAGCTCTTAAGAGGAACGCTTTGAAAATCCACTATTGATCAAAGCGAAAAATACCCTCCGGTTCAATTCTACGAGTAGCGTCCTCACTATCTCGAGAAAGGTTTTCAATTCCAATTAATGCTGATTCCTTGCTCTTCGTGCCGAGGTGTATAAAACAATGGCGTTGGCTCCTAGCGCGATTTGCGCATTCAAAAGGAAACAGAGGAGCGCGCGAAATAGAGTTTCACGAATACGCGTTTGAGAAAGCGATTCATTGAGACAGCCCACAATAGGAAAGTTTCATGATTTGCCGATCGCATGCCTAATGTTCCAGGTAACTTTTGGCAAATTAAGACACTAATGCACATTTAGATTCCATGTTTATTCGTGATGAACTTCGGTTTGTCTTGAATGGATCTTGGATCGTGTGATAATCAGGACGCCTTTGGCAAATGTTCTATTGTGGGCGAGTCTCCGTGGCACTGGTGACGTGGAGCAGGGTGCCTTCTTGCTCCACGTCAGCGTCGTCGCACCCTACTGATTTATTTAGATATTAACATTCGTGTCTAAAAGCGTTACAATTGTAAGTTGCTCAATAAATACTTATGCAAGTACGAAATGGTGTGTATTTTGTTCAACGTTCTATTTATTTTCACATATCCAACATTGCATTTTGCGCGGAGCTTTTATATTTTATTGCCCCCCCCCCTTCCCGCTAGCATTCTTAAGCTACTCACCACAGATTTCTGTCTATCTAGAATCTGGCCTCGAACATCTTCTCCGCTGAATTTGGCAGAAAACCTTCCCCGCCAAAGTTACTGAAAACATTTTTTGCTAATTTTTGCGAAAACTTTGCGTCACGTAACCTATGCACCAATGCAGTTTTCCCTCTAAATTTAGCGGAACATTTCTCCGCCAAATTCAGCAGGGAAACTGAATTGGGGCGTAGGTTTTGTGACGTCAATTATCGTTTCAATATGCTCGGTCGTGGTAGGCAAGACCTTTACGAAAGCCATGTTGGCTGGGACAAAAAAAAAAAGCGGTTGAGCTCCAACTGGCTTATGATCTGTTTAAAAAATATTATGCTCCATTAGCTTCGAACACGATCATAAAATATAAATTGGACTGGAATTGCTAACTAGTTGGCGGGGTTCATCTTTATGAATGGGAATGACCCTGGCTGGTTTCCAGTCATGTGGCAACTTTCTGAGACACGATTCTTCAAAAACTTTATGCAAACACCTTTGCACACCACTCAGCATAGCGTACTAAAAGCATTGGGAATGCTGTCGACCCCAGGACCCTTATTAGTATCAAGGTTTAGAAGATAAGATAAGAAGCCTTCGTAGAAATGTTATTATCTGGCAGGGGGATAAAGGAAAATGTATAAAACATTGTTCTCTAGGCCTGCCAACAACAATATTTCTGCACCTTCAATACCACTCACACTGACAGATGTCGAATTCCTAAAACCAGAGATACCAAGATTGCTGATACCTCGTTGTGACGCCAGTACTTTTTAAACTTTTGAAATTTATGGTAAATTTTTCTTTCATTTAAAATTGTACTATTTTCCTTCTTTGAGAACGTTGAAACCTTTGGGAATGAGGTTTCATATTGTGTGTTATACTCGTGTTGTTGCTCAATGAAATAAGTCCTCCTTCCGTCCCAGTCCTCGATGTTTTATCCTTTCTTGTATTCGCAGATAATCACCCTGTGATTTCTACTAATTTCCTCGATCATCAATTTGGTGCCCTGGAATTTTTTATTCATTGGTAATAGCTCTCAATAATATTACAGCAGCAACGAAAAATAAGAAATGCGTGTAGACAGAAGATAACCTTCTGAATACTGTTAGCCATCTTTAGGTATAGGTCGTTTGTTAATAGTGAGAAACTGGCTAGTTCGTACCAGCGGCGTATTTATGGGGTCAGGCCTGGGGGAGGGGGAGTTTGTTGAGATATGGCGTTACGGTCGAAACGTTGCCCAGATCTATTTTGTTGACCCAGTTTTTGTTATGTCACCGAAAACTAAACTTTTGGCTAATGTATATCAATGATTTTATTTTTAAAAAAGTTGACCTTGGGGAGCTCAGAGGGTGGCGGTCGCCCTACCCTCCTCGCCCTCCCCCCCCCCTAAGTCCGCCTCTGGTTGGTACATCGTTCCTTTTCACGGACCGCTCCACAAGAGAATGACATCAAGTAATGTGTGTATTCGCACGACGGATTTTCTCCGCGATGAGAGGAATAAACGTCATCCAGTTTCGAGGTCACATGATACGCATCACGGATGTTCGCTAATCCCCGAGCTCGCGAGGAACCGAGGAGCGTCTGTGGCCGGCTTAAAGAATACCGGTCGTCTCGTCGGGGCGACCGGGCCCCTTCCTTTGTCCCCCTGCTTTTGCGGAAGTGTGGGGTGACTTTTTCTTTTATTTTTTCCCACCCTTTTGTTCGATGAACACCCGAAGGTCTCAGCATGTCGCGAGAAGAAAGGCTTTAGTGAATCTGATTCAGTCGTGCGAATGCTCGCTTGTTGTTTTCTGCACCGCCTTCTCCTTCGTGTCTCTTCCTTCTCCGCAGTTCTATGACGTTACTTGGTTTTCTCCGGAGATAAAGATCTCTCGTAGCGAATTGACCATTAGAGACACTGCACAAGCACTTGTCAAACCCGCAAGAATCTAACTCACAAAAAACGGGAATTAGTTCGATATATCATGTAATTCGATATAACAGTTTTAATAAATTTGACTAAAAATCCACTTTCTGCTGACATATTACAAAATGAAATAGTCTTGCATCTCCTGCTTCTTTTTCTTCATTGCATCAGGGATAACGATATTTTTTTATGCTATCGACGGACTCTCAAAATGCCGAGGCCGCTGCCTTCTATATTCGCAACTAGCGCCAAACTATGCCGAGAGCACGGAGCACGTCCGAGCAGGACCACCTTCTCCTAGAGCGCCGTCTTGCTCTGCGGTTGGCTTTCACCTGAGGGACGCATATGCGTTGGAGGAAAGCCAGCTGGCAGAGCAAGCTACCTTTTTTCTTCCGGGCGGCCGCGTCAACCGCCCGAGGAAAAATAATATTCTCTTTTAAGAACGGAGCAGGGAGAAAAAGGACTGAGCACCCTCTCCTAGTTCCCTCCACCAAAAAAATTTTTTTTTGTTTTTTATGTAAAATTGACGCGGCCAACCGAAAAAAAAATAAAAAAATAAGTCAGCGTGCGTTGCAAGCTGGCTTACCCCCAATGCGCTTAACTGGTTGGGGAAAGCCTGCTTGCAGAGCAAAACGGCGGTCTTGGCAGTTCGAAATATCGGTAGCGGCTGCTATTTTTGTGTGCGATGTAACCGTAGTTTTACTATATATTATGACTGTAACATTACCGCGCACAAAAATTGTTCAATATAAGGAATATTTGATGTAAAACGGCTTGATATAGTTGGGTTCGACTGTACTTTCAACTAACTGTTTTTTGAAACAACAAACTATTTATACACCCAATCGGAGCTTCTCAGAAAGCATGAATTCAGAAACTATTTATCTGGTAAATGTCTGACAGTCGGGGCACCTTTGCACCTGTCACTCCCTTACATTCCTATGTTGACAGATTCATACAATTTTGTTAGAGAGCTCGTTTCTTCACTTCCCCAGAAAGTTTTGTTTTCTTCTGAATTCAGGGGTGCTAGAGCATTTATCACGAGAAATAATCCTAATTGACCGAAGGGGAATTCCTTACTGACCAGCGCGTGCTCTCAGTGCCCTGGCACTTGCCAGTTTGACCTACGCACGCCTCACCGCAAGTCATTGGAATTTCATACACGACCGGAGAGGCACAATCTACGAACTTAAGCTCGGAGTGTTTCTTTTTTGCACATGTCACCCTCATATTTTTTGTTGCTGATTTTGTGGCAGAGACCAGACAGCTTTCCCGCTGCCGAAAACACTACCGGCACATTAAAATGCGACGCCACACTATTTCCCGGCTTTTCGTGTGAAACTTTGTGTACACGAACACCATGACGCAGAGGTCTCGCATTTTGCTGGAACTGGAGTGCGTACTCTCACCATGTTTGCCCTCTTAACCTTAGAAGCAGCTCTTTCGGCCATCTCCTGAAAAAAAAAAAAACGATCAAGGGTGGCCAGACGATTTCGCGTGCGTCCTACCTGGTTGAAAATCTATTTTTCAGGGTGTGTTGTCTGAAGTTTGCAAAGGATGCATTGGATTTGTGAGGAAGCGGTCCCTCTCTTTACCAACTTCTAGAGTGGGCTGGAATAGAGACAACACACCAGCATTCCTTCAACGAGGACCTTTACTCCCAGCACGCGTACTCTGCTTGAAAATCCAATCTTAAATTCACACATCACAGTGTACGGTCCCTGATGCCCATTGACTGTGTGAGTGAAGAGTAAGGCCGTGCGAATTTGATGAGAGCATTTCTATGAGCTCTTTCCCATAACCTTGTCATCCAACACCCGACGGGATGCGGTACCAGCAACAGAAATCATCTGCAGACCGCTATATCTTTACATACTCCTGCTGTTCCCAAATAGATGTAGCACACTCAGGGCAGCGGCGTCACTGAGGGGGGGGGCGGGGGGGGGGGCGGACCGCCCCGGGTGCAGGGCTCAGGGGGGTGTCGCGGCGGGCCAAGAGAGGGGGGTGGGAGCCGCGCCGGGCCACGCGAGAGTGGGGGGAGGGGGAGTCGCGGTGGGCCACGAGCAGGGGGGGGGGGTGTCGCGGCGGGCTACCGCCCCGGGTGCCGCTGACCCCTCGTAACGCCACTGCACACTAGGTAAAATCCCGCCAAAAAATTTCCGCAAAAAGAACAGGGACGACACGTGACCCCCATGCAGATCCCGTGCTTTGTACATACAGTTCCGCTTTTACAAGATACAGCACTGTGGAATCTAGGTAGTATGTCAGCAGTTCTATAAATGATTCCGCTACTGGGTCCCACTGAAGTACCGGAATGTGATCTTGTTGTTAATTTCTATGCACTTCCCCCAACCAGGGGGATTCTTTATCATACCGTAGGGAATAAAAAGGGTATTCTACGTCGACTGAGGAATTCTCCCGGAGATGGCACAATTCTCCTGACGGTTGCTCCGTGACCGCCTGCGAGTTTCGAATGAAGAACGGATCGTTGCGAGTCAAGGCCCCTAAGCTGTGTGCACGGAGAACCCCACGACTTCTCGCAGCTTCGAGTCCGCTTTCGGGCGCAATCCCCTAAACGGGCACTCAGGTGCGACATGTGGGTGATGAAGAAAAAGTAGGCACAAAACAAAAGCGATGACCTTCAGCTCGAAACGACATCTCACCCTCTACACGTACTTCATTGGTAGCGACGCCGTTGAAAACGTCTCATCCTTTAAATATCTTCGTGTTCATCTCTCATCGGACGCAACGTGGAACCCTTCGCATTCAACACATTGCTGGCAAGCCGTCGCGAACTCTCTGGCTCTCAAACAAACACGTTTCCAGCAAACTCAAATGCGAAAACATCTCTTGCGCACACTGCCGCTTGTCAATGAATCTCAACTTGAGTAATGCAGCAATCATCTTGCACCCTTATCAAACATATCTGGCGGGCAAAATTCCGTCTATTCCAAACAAAGCTTCGAGAAGTACAGCCGGCATCACTATCTCCAATTCACAGAGATGTCAGCAGTTTAAAACTTCGACTTAACTTGCGACCTCTTCATACACAAGCAGCCACCTCGCACGCTTATCATTTATTCATATAACTCATTGCAGTCCCTCGCCTTTAAGGGACTCTTCCATTCTCCCGGCTCACCAAATATCGTCCCGCTTAGATCCCACCCTTTCTAGGATCATGCCCAGATTTTCGACGAACCAACATGTTTAAAAACTTTCCACTACACCTCGCTACATCGGGCCTGACATTCAACCTCCCCCAAAGAAAATGAGTCCATCGGTGACCATCCGGGTCCTTTGTCTCCGCATTAAACATGTTAAACCTTGAATAGTCTTGTAATCCTGCAATATTTATTGTTGTAAGGGTCTTGATTCTTGTGCGCATGTTTTATTGTGCGTCATCATTTTTATATCGACATGTTTGAAAGCCAGCATTGTGCCAAATGCTTTCTACCTCCAATTTATTTTTTGTACCTTTTGTTTCTTATCTTTGTCTCTTTCTGTTGCCATTTAGTTTCAGTTGTTCAATCTTTATTTCCATTACGGGCGCCCTTATGTAATGCCCGGAAGGGCCTTTAGGGATTAAACTAAATAAATAAAATTAAAAATAAATATCACTTGTGGAGGGAACCGCATCCATCTTTTTAACTACATACACACACGCCTACCAGAGCCCCCGCACCGTTATGCTACAGAAACCCGGAGCGAAAGAACCTCCAAAGCGACGGCCGAACGGTAACTAGAGCACGCCTGCATTCCTCCGCGCCGCGGCGAGTTCCTCCCTCTCGAGCCTCCGCGCCAGCTGTGCGACGCTCCTTTGGCCAAGACAAGAGCGCTCGCTTGGGCGAAAAATTCCGGCGGTGTCTCGCAGTTTGTCAGCGTAGGGGAGAGAGAAAAGAGGGAGAGGAGAGGACGGGGACGCGTGGTGACGTCAGCGGCTTCCGAACTAATGCGAACATCGCACGCGTCACACTCTTCCTCTCCTCCCTCTCTCCGCGAGGTGGAAGAATGCGTTACCCTGGCCCCGGTTGCATGAGTCTCGGACTCTTCAGAATGCTCTACGGCGTTGGACCTGTGGACGACTTTAAATGTAGAAAGCTGTTTTTTCTGTCGCTTTAGCACTCCAAGAAAATGGGGAACAAAAGCTCCGCAACGGCGTCAGAACTAGCGCGAGACGAAATCCAACAGGTGAGTTTGTTTTGAGCCATAGAGTACTTCCATAAGAAAGGACGCCACAGTTTGTTCAAAGCTTCGGCGCAGAAGTCCTATTTTGCGGCTTTACAACTTCCCAGATATATTTTGTTGCTGCTTTTCTGGGCTGCACTCCATGCGCCGCCCGCCACAGTCTACAGTCGACAGGGCAAAGACCGGCGTCTTGACCCCGCCTACTCTGCCGTCTTATGCGGTACTCCGCAACTTAAAGGAGCTCATCTGCCTGTGACCGCATTGGCAATTAATAAGTGACACATATGGTGGTATGCTGCTCTTCTGTCCTGATACTTCACACACAAAAGAGACATTATGTACAGTGCTCATCCATACTTATCTATAACGCGCGAGCGATGCGGCTTTCTCCGGGGGCGCTAGACTGGTGGCATTCGCGGAGACTAAGCTAGTCGCCCGGCGCATCATGGGAACGGCCCGCTCGAGGGGTGTCCTGCCCACTCTATCGAGCTTGATAAGCGATAAAGGTAAAGTGTTTTTTATTTAATTGTATTTTTTGATAGACGACATCGTTTTATACGCCTTCATGCTTTGGTTTGTTCATTGTTCGAGCCATGATGCATAGAGAAATATAGTACTACGTAAAGAGCGGACACTTCCATAGGCCCCTGCGGCCCAATTCAGCATCCGCGAAGCGCACCCAGCGAGCCAGTATAGTCCCTAGTTGAGTGTTGAATGGGTGGATACACGCAGCAACCGCTGGCCAGATTAATGAATAGATTCAAGGCGAATTCTGGCGGTATTTTTGTATCGGGCGGCAGCATGCGCCCTCTAGTTTAACGAGTCATTGTTATTGGAACTAGCATGGTTTTTGTTTAAAATGGAATTGTTTTGTAAGCATACCTTAATTGTACTGCAGAAGAAAAGTCATCCAGCGCTACATATAATTCAAACTGACCGCACAGCGAAAAGGATATTTACACATTTGTGCTAACTCTCTTGAAGGGACGACATGGGACGACAACGCAGGGATTGACACACAAAAGTATTTATTTTAGTAACTATGACAAGCAAAACAAACATCAACTCTGAAGACAAGGAGTGATGTATGTTATCCATACATTACAAAAATAAGACTATACATGCAAAATGTATGAATAACGCGTCAACAGTTGTACACTGGAAAAAAAGTACTGTATTACAGCGAGAGTTACTTCGACAAATTCAATATGATAGAGGGCATTTAAAAAAACGCGCGTCTGGGGATTCCATGGAAGGCGCTTGCACACATGACCATGGGACTAGTAGCCAGCAACAATAGAAAAGCAAATCTGGCCCAGTGGCTTCTAAATTCAGTGACCGAATGCAAATGTCCGTCAACAAAGGAACTACAGTCACAACACTTCTTACGCACTACCGTATACCTGCGACCGCCAACGGAAGAATGACTAGACACCCTGCAGGAGACAACCGGCCGCTATGGTGCCAACTCAACCCACACAACAGGGGCAAGAGACACAGACCAAGCAGCTGAAGTATCCGCCCTCCGTCGAGTCCACGACTTCGAAGCCAACCGTTGCAGCCGCAGCCGTTGCTGCCCTGATTCAACATTGACGGCGCGAGACGCGATTTCATCGGTAGTCACCTCCTTTCCACTCGTTTTCTCTTAGCATTTCGGGCACGTGGACGAAAGGTGGATTGGCTTGGCCATCACGTTACGGCGGAGAAGTGCTAGGACCACCCTCGTTGAGGTGGAAAGAGTGTATGACCTTTACCGTCAACATCATGGACTTCGCTCGCACAATTTAAAAATAAATCTCCCGTCGTCACTATTTCTCTAATCGACATCTTGCCAAAGCCAAGGATGGGGAGCAATAAAAAGATGGACTAAGACAAGCAAAATCTCAAACTCAGCTGGAAATTTCAGATGCGTTTGAGATTTTGTTAGTCCTCGTCCATTTTTTATTGTTTCCAACTCAGGGTCTTCAAGTTGTTGATTCATTACCAGCTATCTTGCACTCTATCACCGCTTACAATTGCTCGAACGTTTTTTTTTTTTGCTTGTTTTTTTTGCGTAAATTTACCTCCTCGATCACGCGTGTCCCATCCAGAACTGGCTAAAATGAGTTTTTATTTTTCAGGGACCCTTTAGGTTTCTGAGGGTTTTCCTATAATACTTTTGGCAACATTTTGGGTGCGAAGACGTTTTAGTGAAGTACCTTTGTTTACCACATAAAGAAGAAATTTAGCAGCGCTTCCGCCATGAGACAGTGTCCTTTGTGTCGTTACCGCCGTTCTCGAAGGTGAAAACTTGAGTACATGTGTGACAACCGATGTGCAAATCAACGCAGCTTGGTTTAGCAGGGAGAGGGGGGGGCAAGAATTTGTATGCTATAGAACTCAAACTATGTGGATTTGTAATACTCCTTTGTAATACCCCCTCGTGGAGTCTTAAGGGGAACTCTGTCGCAATGAAATGAAATGAAATGGAAATGGATTCCTATTCCCGCCGGTTTCAAGCTGGCATCGTGACTTCGGGTGGCATTTGCAGGATCACCCCTGCGTGTTCAATGGTAAAGATACATGTTACCCTGCGCAGTCACTCGCGCAACGATGAGATTGTCTAAACTAGGTTGAAAAGTCCAATTTGGGGGATTTATGTGCCAAACAAATGAAGGGCATTTGACACGTCCAAACAGAGGACTGCGGGATTCATTTCGACCACCTGGGTAAGGACCTTAAATCAGAAACCAAAATCTCATTTACAAAATACGTCTTCTCCGCCTGTTGTATTCGCGTAGACCAAGGTGGCTACCCGCCCCGAATACTTAGGTTTAATTGATCAGGGAGCGGATCGGCGTTCGGGCACGAGCTGGCTTGCGCCATTGGCGGCTCGTGTGTGTCCAGGTCGCGCTCTGCGGTTCCGCGCGCTGGCGCCGCACATCGCTTTTGAGTATTTGGTGGTCGCGTAGGAGTCTCGCTCGCCATCCGCACTTCTTCCCCCTCTAGATGCCATCGCCATATCTATCAGGAGGCCGTCTTGAGCGTTTGTGGTCCTAGTGGTAGGTGGCGAGAACCATCTGCCCGTCAGGATGAACATCAGTTTGAACACTCTGTGGATTCCTGTGCTTCTTTTGTTGATGGCTGCACGACCATCGGAATGCTCCACTCCGCGGCGAAGCTTGTATGAGGCCATTGTTGCTGATGCCTTTGGCTGAAAATGGTATCGTGACCACTTGTCCTCGAAGCGTCTTACTGCGGGATTTCCTGATATGACCTTTCGTGCCCTCGTACAGCAGCCATAATTTGTCTTCAACAACATACAGGACGGAAGTCCGAGCTTTTGACTACTGTTCACTGGTATCCACAATGGTGTTCCTCTGAAGTTTCTACTGAATACGTTGCGGTTGGACCAGGAAATCTTCCTAGAAGACGAGACTGGTTGATGTCGCTTCTTTATCTCGCTCTCTGCGTGCGGTTGCAGGCCGTCGTGATTGCTGTTGACAATTTCTCGGCCGAACTTGAGAAGGGCTCAGCCGGCGTCTTTCTTGTCGTAAGACTGATTTTAGTATGTTTGTTTAAGCAGTGAGATCGAGCAAGCTGGCATGGCATCCTTCCTGTCTTGTCCTTAGATAAGGCCTGTTTAGTTTTCGTTTCACCATTCTTTCTGCTTGTCCGTTGGATTCACCGAAGATGGTAGCGGAGCACTTGTTACGTGACAAATACCGTTATTCCTGCAAGGATGGCTTTGGTCTCGGCGGATACAAACGATGTACCGTTTGTCGCTGACAATCTTACGTGGTACTCCGAACGTTGCAAACATGTTTCAGAGTTCCCCAGATCAGTGAACCGGAGTGGGATGTTGTTCATTTGGCGAACTTAGAGCCACTTACTGAAGGCATCAACAACTATCAATAGCATTTTTCCTTCAACGGGTCCGGCGAAGTCGGCATGCTTGAGTGTCCCACGGCTTCGATGGTCGTTACCATTCCCAGAACAGAGTGCCTTGGGCGGTGCCCGTTGATGCTGTTGACAAACGCAGCATGTGCCTCGCCTCACCTCGACATCCTTGTCTACTCCAGGCCACCAGACGTAGCCACGAGCAGCCGCCTTCATTGTCACCATGCCTCGATGACCAGCATGCAGTAAATCGAGTACCTGAGCTCTGGCTGCGCTGGGGATGACCACTCTTGATTCTCTGGTCAAGCAGCCGTCGAGCGTCGATAGTTCTTGGCGACACTTTTGTATTGCCTGCAGTCATCACTCGCTGAGCTCTTTTACGCTGCCGTGATGTACAGTACCTTGTAAACTATCGCTAAGGCTTCGTCTTGTTGGAGGAGTGCTGCGATGCGTTCTGGAGATAGTAGGGGATGGGCGAGCATGCAAGCATCAGCATTTCACCTGGGGTGCAGGGCTCCGTCCATATCAGCAGGAAGCGGTAGCAGGCTCAGGGCGTCTGCGTTTTGATGTAGTTTTTCTCTGTCTGTACCATAGTTCATAGTCGTAGGCACCCAGTTTTATACACCATTGTGTCACACGGGGGATAAAACTTATGCGTTGGGATGGAACAGCGCGGATGAACAGTCACACTCACATGCACACCAGAAGCAAACAGACTCGCAGCGCTGACTTTCAACTCAGTTCTATATTTCTTCTTCCTCAAATCTTCAACTTCTTCACATTTGCCGTTAATGAGAACAATTTAAATTTTTACACACCAGAGACCAAATAGCCAATACCCATTAACAATTCATAATTAGATAAATCATGCAAAGACAACTAAAAAAACACAATATTAAAAAATTGAATTAAAAATTAATTTTTAAAAATAATAAAAATAAAGCGAAAAATTTCTCATCACTATCGGTGCTTTGATGATATCTCTAGATAATCCAATTCTTTTTTTTGACAAAGCTACGGATGATACACTAACACATTGTTTGTCCAATCTGGCTATTTTTTCAGCTTCGATGATCTCCCGTGTCAGCTGATTACCACTTCTGGCTATGACAGTGCAATTACTCAGGTCCGCTGAACACCCGCAATCTCGGCAATGGATACCTAGATTCCCTGATATTACTCGCTTTATGTTATAATGATGCTCTCGTAACCGGTCATTGAGACACCTCCCGGTCTGCCCGATATACTGTTTTCCGCATGAGAGGGAATGGCATAAACTCACCCCTTCAGAGCATGGAACAAAACGGGGACGGGTGCTGTGTGGTAAGGCTAACCTAAGGTCCTATCGGAGGAAGAGGAAAGACGAGAACCTGAGTTGAAAGTCAGCGCTGCGAGTCTGTTTGCTTCTGGTGTGCATGTGAGTGTGACTGTTCATCCGCGCTGTTCCATCCAAGCATGAGTTACCAACTTGCCCAAGCATCCACACTATCAAGGATAAAACTTGTGGTATGAATTTTGAGCCTCCCAGTATTCCCAAAAGTGGTTGGTGGTCGGTGTAGATTACGACCTGTCGTCCAGCGATGTACTCATGGAAATGGCATACAGCGTAGACGATGGCCAACCCTTCTTTATCCAACTGGGAATAGTTTTTCTCCGCGGCTCCTAGTGTTCTGGACGCAAAAGCGATTGGAGCTTCGCGTCCATCGGAGTCTTTTGAGCGAGTACCGCTCCAATGCCGTATGGAGACGCGTCACAAGACAGCAGCAGGGGCCTATTCTCGTCATAATGCTTGAGAACGGTCGAGTCCTTAATCAACTCCTTAAGTTTGCGAAATGCCTCCCTGTGACTGTCCGTCCAGAGCCATGGCCTGTCCTTCTCAAGAAGCTTGTAGAGGTCTGCTGCGACCGTAGCCCTGTTCTTGAGGAAGCGATCGTAGAACGCAAGCAACCCCAAAAAGGCTTGCAGTTCCTGTCTTCCGGTTGGCTCTGGAGCGTCGAGGATCGCTTGCACCTTGTCAGCGGTTGTATGAACACCTGCGGCGTCAATCCTGTGTCCCAGAAATGTAGCCTCGCTGACTGCAAACTTGCATTTTTCTTTCTTGAGTTTCAGACCGCAGCTGTCTAGCCTGGATAGAACTTGGTCCAGACGTTCATTATGCTCTTCTATGGTTGCTCCGCTGATAATGATGTCGTCAAGGTAGACGCTTATACCTTCGATGCCAGCTAGTGTCGTCTCCATCATCCTCTGGAAGATCGCTGGCGCTGCTGAAATTCCAAATGGCAGCCGTGTCATTCTGTACAATCCTTTAATTGTGTTGATTGTCAGGACAGCTGCCGTGGACTCTGTCACCTTCAACTGCTGGTACGCTTGGCACAAGTCCATTGTGGAGAAGATGGTCCCTCCTCTGAGGTTTGACAGGACTTCTCCTGACGTAGGTAGCGGATAACTCGATTTTTTTGATGCGGCGTTCACAGTGCTCCTGTAATCGCCACACAGTCTGATAGCTCCGCTCTTTTTCCGGACGAGTACAAGCGGCGTAGCCCATTCAGCGTGCTGGACTGGTTCAATGATTCCTTGCTGCTGTAGCTGCTGAAGCTCGAGCGTTACAGCTGAGCGGAGTGCGAGGGGAACCGGGCGAGCTTTGCAAAACTTTGGCGTTGCTCCTTCCTCCAGTTCCAAGTGCACTGGGGGTCCCATGTAGCCGGAGATTTCATCCTGGAACACCTTGGGATGTCGTTGAAGGACTGCTTCCACCTCTGGCGGCGTGGTTTGTTGCTGCACCAGGTTGATTCCCTGTACTCTGATGTGGAGTGCGTCGAACCAATCTCTGCCCAAAAGGTTGCAGCCGGACCCTTTCATCACTAGCAGCGGCAGGATATAATCTTTTGACTTGAAACGTACATGCACTTGAAGCGAACCAAGAAGTTTCAGGCCCTCACCACTCCAAGTGAAAAGTTCCAAGTCATTCTTAGTGATTTTCGGGGGATTCTTAGGCCACGTGGAGCGAAATGTCTCTTCGCTAATCAGTGAACAAGCGGCGCCAGAATCAACCTCGAACTGAAGAGGCTTGCCCTCAATCTGAAGAGAAACGTGAAATTTGGGAACGTGCCTTCTGGTGGACAGCTTGTTCAGTTCATAAAATGAACTTCTGGAAGAACACGTCGGCTGGCTCCCGACCTCCATCACTGGTTCAACGTTGTGATTCGTTTTCTTGCGTCCGGCTCTGCCTTGGTGCTTCTTCGTCAGACACGCCTTTTCGATATGTCCAGTCTTCTTACAGTACCGACACTCAGTCTTCTGGAATCGGCACTCTTGTGGCTCGTGCTGACCCGTGCATCGGTAGCACCGACGTTCTTTGTGTGAAGCAGAATCCTTGTCGGCTTTCACAGTCTTGTTTATTTGGAGCTCCTCCTGGTTCTTGATGGCTTTCTGCTGTTTGTAGGCGCTCTCTGCTCTGACGGCAATGTCCAATGCGCTGGTGAACGTTAGGTCTTTCTCAGCAAACAGGCGTTGTTGCAGGAGTTCGTCGCGGATGCCGCAGACGAACCTGTCGCGCAGCATCACTTCTAGCGGCAGTTTGGTGTCCACTTGTGGCATCGCTTGCTGCTGAGTGCTAGCTGCAGCACCGGATGTTTGAGACGACGCTGGTAACTGCGACGCTGGAAGCTGCGCTGTTGTTGAAGCGATTTGCGCAGTTGCGGAGGGCAAGATGCCGAAATTACAGTCGCCTGCTAGCTGCTTGAGAGCCGCAACGTAGCTACTTATTGATTCTTCCGGCAATTGGTCTCGCCGTTGAAATTTGAACCGGCTATAGAGCTCCGAAGGTCGAGGGTCGAAGTGCGCACCAAGGATGGTCACGAGCTCGTCGAACTCAACCTCGCCGGGTCCTCTGGGTGCCACTAATGCTCGTACCACTTCGTAAGTCTCTGGGCCACAGAGCGTTAAAAGGAGCGCTCGCTTCTTATCCATGGCGTTGATGCCATTGGCCACGAAGTAAAATCCGAGACGTTCGAACCACGATGTCCATGACTTGCCTGAGAAGGCTTCCAGCTTCCTTGCATGGCCATGGCTTGTGGTCGGTGGTTTCAGGCTTCGTTGGTCCTTGGTTCCTCGTCGCCAGTGTTGTATTCGCGTAGACTAGGTGGCTACCGCCCGAATACTTAGGTTTATTGATCAGGAGCGGATCAGCGTTCGGGCACGACTGGCTTGCGCCATCGGAGGCTCGTGTCTCTGTCGCGCTCTGCGGACACGCGCTCTGGCCGCAGATCGCTTTAGATATTTGGTGGTCGCGTGGCTCCGCTGGCGATCACATCCGCTAAACAAAAAAGTCTTTGTCAGATTAGCAGAACCTTGACCGGGATTCGAATCCGCCAACTCAGAATTCATAAGTTTCCGAAAAATGTGTTTCGGAAGCTACGCGTCATCTCAAACAAAATGCCCAGAAAATTGAGGAGGACGCAGGCCCCCTGCCGAGGTCTTTCCGATTATTTCTGTGCGATGCAGGCGATCCTGCAGATCGCAGAGCCAAATGCCACGAGCGAGCAGCAGCTAGAGCGTTGAACTCCTAGCGGACGTCGAGAATAAATTTCAGCCTCTGGAAACACCCTTCTCACTCTAATTCGGTGATGAAATAAGAAAAATCGTATTTTAATAAGTAGCCGTGATCCGAAATTAGTTTGTTTTGCCCGCTTGACATGTTGAGGTACACACTTGAAATTGCACTGACCGGTCGGATAAACAATAACGGTGAACTTCAGCATGACCACCAGTAACCCCAACTCCGGTGAATACCTTATTTCATGTTCCTCTTTTTTTATATATTGCTCCTTTAATACTACTTTGTTTTGCTGCTTTAATACGTTTTTATGTATCGAACTACGCAGGACGCAAGCGGCTGGTTGAACAATTTTGGCATCTTAAAGTTGTTTGTTATGTCCAGTTTGTTTCGGTCACAGTCACAACCTTTGCAGCAAATGCTCCGTATGTATGTCAGATAATTTTGGTTTTCACTAAGAAATAAATCCTTTAAGCTCTAGTGCAAATCATACTAATTTTTTCACCTCGTCTTATCTCTCAGTACTTTACGCCGTATCGCCAGCTTGCAGCAGCCAAGCTAATATTATTTGTCTCTTGGACGTCCATTGTGCGTCAGCAACTATTAGCTCAGGCATGTTTGTACTTTAATAAAACATAATTAGACTGGAAATAATATCATCTTTATCAAATTTGATATTAAATAATCTTTCTGTATCCCTTCTTTCCTTACACTCTCATGCTCCCCTGTCCCTTTTTTTTCTGTTACTACGACATTTCTATTGCAGGGGCTACAGGAAACAACTTCCAGTTGCGTTTTAAAATTTCTCCCCCTGTGGACCAGTCTCTTGCGCCAAGCGAAGCTGGTACTAACTGTAAAATACGTAACGTTCGTAACTCCCGAACCCACCTGTAACAGCGGCGCAGATAAAGCTGAGCGCCGTGACGACGCTGCGTCGAAGCGTCGTAATTCTTAAAAGGGAAAGGTAAGCCGGTGAAAGACTTATAAAGGTCCGGGTGACCGAGTAAGTCCAGCCTCTGACTCGTTGCTGACGCTCGAATTATTGCCGAATGAAGGTCGTCAGCTAGCCTAGTTTCGCCGCCATGACGCTTATTTGAACGTGGCAACGGGTTGAGTGGTCGATCGTGTTGGGTTTTTCAAAGACTGAGAACCGGTTTGCTATACACAGCTGCCACAAAACCAATTTTTTGCGGCACTTTTTTAATTATGCGCAACCACAGAACGTTACGTGTTTCTACGTCTTTATATTAGATTTGTTCTGAAGGCTTCCATCCCTTGCGGTCGTTCGTGTCCCTTCATAAGACGACTCAGGGATCACGAGGTGGACGACTCGCATACGACCCATAAAGAGAACACCACCCAACAAGTAAATGCACACGGAGACTCGTTGTTACGAGAGGAAAGAGTCGATCACCGTGCGAATATTTGCACGGTGATCATCTTTCTTTTCGCTCTTATTTTTTCCTGGTCAGAGAGGCAGCCCTTCAAAGGCGATGATTTTCTGGAACTACCAATATGCAATGAGCAGCGCCTTTACGGAATACCACATGTCCAGTTCACGTAGCATAAAAAAGTGATTTTGTGTTTGAGATTTTAGATACTACTTCGCCCGACACTTAGGAAATTGCATTTTTGTGCATTGAATTCTACAATTTATCAGATGCGCCCAGCAATTCGGTGTGCATGATCTCTATCATTCAAAAAACCGTGCAACGTAGGGATCTCGGAGCTTGTTCAGTGAGATCCTTCTTAAAAGTTGAAAATTACGAGTGTGTTTAGAAAATATGAAAAGATATAAACTCTCATGAATAAAACTAAGATGTGGAAACCCGGAAAAAAATCCATCAATGTAACCCTGTCTGGCAGTCGATGTTTTCTAGTGGACACCTGACTGTGCCTGATTGTACGTCAAGCACGTCTGATTGGCCAACAAGTTACTCTGACCGACAGTCAAACTCCAGTCAGACTCCGCTTGTCGGCTTTCTGATGGTTTCCTGGTGGCAGTCGGCCGCCGCGAAATGCCGTCAAGATTTCTTGGTGGCGATTCTGACTGTACATCGATTGTCTCTGACTGTACGTCAAAAAGCTTTGACGTGCAGACAGACGTACGGTCAAAGGACGTAAAGTTCGTTCGGATACCACTATTTCGTCAAATCTATGAATACGAAAAATAATCTATGCACGAGAAAACGATTTCGGAACGTGAGCCCATAAAACCGCTGATGTTAGAGATATGACAAGCAGGGCACCCGACAACCCTGATCAGAAGCCCGCCGAAACGCCTAACATGCCGAGCACGCCAAACGCGCCACTTTCTACTTTCGCCACTTTCGCTTCGCCCATAGAAGCTTCGCCGAGCTTCCATGAACGATCGCTCTCAACTCGTTTTGTTTGCGCGCTTGTGCCACCCTGTCGATCCAGCCCGGGCTCTACAATGTCTTATGTTTTAGTAGAATTTCTCCTCGACAAGACCCAGTCTGTCGTGAGTTCCGACTATAGCCTCGTTTACATGAAAGCGACTTCAGCGCATCGACTCCACTCGTTCTTCGAACGAAGCCGACGCGGCAACGTTTACATGAATGCGGACTAGAAGGTGGCGCCACGCCGTGTCAAAGCTCGAAGTTATGCAGTTCCGGCACCAGCCGCACCACGTTTTCCGGTTCGTCGCACGTGGAGGCATTTCGACGCGTTCAGTGAACGTAAAGATCGTGCCCGCTGTCTTCGGTGCTGTGGAAGAAGTTACGAGACGGAAGAAACATCAGAACCCAAGCGTTTAGTGCTCCAGGCCGGGCCGCCGGGTCACTCTTGACCAGAGGCGACGTGTGTGCGCACGCTTTGAGGACGCCTCCGCGCTTCGCCGCGCCAAACCTCACCGATCGCGACCGGACCCCGAGTCCGAAAGGCTGCCGACCCATTGCAGTTTGGCTCGGCATCTGGATGCGCTGGTGTGCTTGGTGACAATACTTGGACAACTGTCGGATACCGCTTGCCCGCCGGAACTTCCCGATGCACTCAACACTGAATACTGTGTTCGGTGACGACACGCGCCTTGCATTGTCTGTTGCAGTGGACGACAGCGCTTCGAGAGTTTAGGTTCTGCGCTCGCCCGGCGGCGACGTTCGCGCTGTGGCCGCATGTATACTGACGCGCCTATCGTTGCCCTGGATGGATACCCACTGACCTCGGCTTTGAATCTTTATATAGTGCGAAGCTGCCGACCCATTGCAGTTAGGCTCGGCATCTGGATGCGCTGGTGTGCTTGGTGACAATACTTGGACAACTCGTCGGATACCACTTGCCCGCCGGAACTTCCCGATGCACTCAACACTGGATACTGTGCTTGTGCGTGCTGTGTGTGTGTGTTCCGTGCACCGTGTTTGGTGACGACGCCTGGACGACCGTGTGCGCCGCCGGAATTACCGCTGCGCTCACCACTGGACTCTACAAAAGTATTTCGTGCTATGCCCTTAGCCGTTACAACCGAGAGGTCGTCGCAATCCTTCAGAAATCGCGACGATCTGTCGGTTGTAACGGCTAAGGGCATAGCACCAAATTCCTTTGTAGAGTCCAGTAGTGAGCGCAGCGGGAATTCCGGCGGAGCACCGCCTGGGTCTAAAATTGGGGTGGAAATTTTCAGGGTGGGTACGAACTGGTGCCCCAATTTTGGGTCTAGGCGGAACCGGCATTTTGTATTCCGGCCTGTATCTGACATTTTCGTACGGGTCCCTTTTACCTGATAAACGCGAATTTGGAAGGTACATTTCCATCAAAGACCACCACATACGTAATTTGGGACATTCCATCAGTGGCAGTCTGATGGACCATCAGGGCACGTTCCACCAGGGCTGCTGACTGGCAGTCAGACGTCATCTGATGGACCATCAGGGCACGTACCACCAGGGCTGCTGACTGGCAGTCAGTGTCCCAAATTACGTACCTTGATGGAATTTTCAATAGGGAAGCGTGAGCATGAAATACCTGTCCAAGCGCACGTTCGATCCAAGTGCTTTCCAGAGTATAAATGCTATGAAAGAGAAACGTTTTCATATCTCGAAAGTGCTATAATGTATTGAGCGCTTAAATGTGCTGCATCGGAAAAGGAATGTTCGCTAGGCGCGCGAGATTCATTAAATCATTCATCTCGTGCGGATAGCGCGCTCGGCGGAGCGGCCGGTCCAGATGCTATGAAGAGAAAGTTTTAATAACTCGACAATGCTATAAAGTAGAGTGTATTGAGCGCGTAAATGAGGAGATTCACCGCTGCCTCGGAACAGGAATGTTCGCTAGGCGCGCGAGATTTACTGATTCATTAATTCATTCATCTCGTGCGGCGCGCGCTCGGCGGAGCGGCTAGTATAGATGCTATGAAAGAGGAAGGTTTTAATAACTCTACAGTGCTGTAAAGTATAGTGTACTGTGCGTAAAAGGGGGCGTGGATGACGAGATTCACCGATGCCTCGGAAAAGGAATGTTCCCCGAAGGAAAAATCCATCAATGTAACGCTGTCTGGCAGTCGATGTTTTCTAGTGGACACCTGTCTGTGCCTGATTGTACGTTAAGCACGTCTGATTGGCCAACAAGTTACTCTGACCGACAGTCAAACTCCAGTCAGACTCCGCTTGTCGGCTTTCTGATGGTTTCCTGGTGGCGTTCGGCCGCCGCGAAATGCCGTCAAGATTTCTTTGTGGCGATTCTGACCGTACATCGATTGTCTCTGACTGTACGTCAAAAAGCTTTGACGTGCAGACAGACGTACGGTCAAAGGACGTAAAGTTCGTTCGGATATTACTATTTCGTCAAATCTATGAATACGAAAAATAATCTATGCACGAGAAAACGATTTCGGAACGTGAGCCCATAAAACCGATGATGTTAGAGATATGCATGCCGAGCACGCCAAACGCGCCACTTTCTACTTTCGCCACTTTCGCTTCGCCCATAGAAGCTTCGCCGAGCTTCCATGAACGATCGCTCTCAACTCGTTTTGTTTGCGCGCTTGTGCCACCCTGTCGATCCAGCCCGGGCTCTACAATGCCTTATGTTTTAGTAGAATTTCTCCTCCACAAGACCCAGTCTTTTACATGAAAGCGACTCCACTCGTACTTCGAACGAAGCCGACGCGGCAACGGTTACATGAATGCGGACTAGAAGGTGGCGCCACGCCGTGTCAAAGCTCGAAGTTATGCCGTTATGCAGTTTCGGGGTTTCGGCACCAGCCGTACCACGTTTTCCGGTTCGTCGCATGTGGAGGCATTTCGACGCGTTCAGTGAACGTAAAGTTCGTGCCCGCTGTCTTCGGTGCTGTGGAAGAAGTTACGAGACGGAAGAAACATCAGAAGCCAAGCTTTTAGTGCTCCAGGCCACCGGGTCACTCTGGACCAGAGGCGACGTGTGTGCGCACGCTTTGAGGACACCTCCGCGCTTCGTCGCGCCAGACCTCGCCGATCGCGACCGGACCGCGAGTCCGAAAGGCTGCCGACCCATTGCAGTTTGGCTCGGCATCTGGATGCGCTGGTGTGCTTGGTGACAATACTCGGATACCGCTTGCCCGCCGGAACTTCCCGATGCACTCACCACTGGATACTGTGCTTGTGCGTGCTGTGTGTGTGTGTTCCGTGCACCGTGTTTGGTGACGACACGCGCCTTGCATTGTCTGTTGCAGTGGGCGGCAGCGCTTCGCGAGTTTAGGTTCTTCTGCGCTCCCGTCGGTCTGCCGGCCGGCTTTCGCCCGGCGGCGACGTTCGTGCTGCGGGCGCATGGATACTGACGCGCCTATCGTTGCCCTGGAAGGGTACCCACTGAGTGAGTGAGAAAACGTATTTATTAAAGGAATGGGATACATCACGATCTCTTGATAAAGTCATCCAATCGTGACGGGGGAGACTGACCTCGGCTTTGAATCTTTATATAGTGTGAAGCTGCCGATCCATTGCAGTTTGGCTCGGCATCCGGATGCGCTGGTGTGCTTGGTGACAATACTTGGACAACTCGGATACCGCTTGCGCGCCGGAACTTCCCGATGCACTCAACACTGGATACTGTGCTTGTGCGTGCTGTCGCGTGCACCGTGCATGGTGACGACGCCTGGACGACCGTGTGCGCCGCCGGAATTACCACTGGACTCTACAAAATAATTCCGTGCTATGCCCTTAGCCGTTACAACCGAGAGATCGTCGTAATTTCAGACCCAGTCCGCCTGGGTCTGAAATCGCGACGATCTGTCGGTTGTAACGGCTAAGGGCATAGCACCAAATTCTTTTGTAGAGTCCAGTGTTGAGCGCAGCGGAAATTCCGGCAGTGCACCGCCTGGGTCTAAAATTGGGGCTGGAAATGCGCGGTTTCAGGGTGGGTACGAACTGGTGCCCCAATTTTGGGTCTAGGCGGAACCGGCATTTTTCATTCCGGCCTGTATCTGACATTTTCGTACGGATCCCTTTTACCTGAAAAACGCAAATTCGGAAGGTACATTCCATCAAAGACCACCACATACGTAATTTGGGACATTCCATCAGTGGCAGTCAGACGTCATCTGATGGACCATCAGGGCACGTTCCACCAGGGCTGCTGACTGGCAGTCAGACGTCATCTGATGGACCATCAGGGCACGTTCCACCAGGGCTGCTGACTGGCAGTCAGTGTCCCAAATTACGTACCTTGATGGAATTTTCAATAGGGGTCCTCTAAGGGGAGGAACGGTCTTGTAACCTATGTTCCTTTAGAAAGGGAGAAACTTTCGTCCCTGAAGCAGGGGAGCAAATAGTTCCTCCGTCGCCTGCATCTCATTATGGCGGCCCTGAATCGAGCAAATCGAGCTCAATAAGGCTTAACGAGGACGCTACGTCTCTTGTACGGGACGAGAGGAGCAGCAAATAAAAGCGTAACACGAGCTTTCCGCGAACTGTGTTTATTTCCGAAGCCAGATTCCCCCGCAGGTACAGAAACTTGCGTTTCGAAAGCAGTTACTCAGTCTTCTCGTCGTCAGCACTGCGATGTTAAACGGAGACAACCGATACCCAGTTACTTCGCGCACTTTACGTCTTACCTTTGCTGTTCCTCGAGTCACAATTCCTTCGTCAACCGCACATCACGGAGGAATGGCAAACCAATCCGCGAAACCAAAAGCCGCTCTCAAAAGAACAAACTCGAAGCCGCTGTTTATCGCGTAGCGTGAAAGAAGGTTAAATCGCTTGCCACCAGATGGCAGGGTCAAGCAGAGTAATTGCAAGTAGCTAGGCTAGGTGGCGCTAGGTACCGCCCAATTCATGTTCTACAAAAAATATTTTTATTTCCTCAGGCCACCATTGCGCTTCGGGATCTTCGGGAACCTCTACTATACACACATGTAGACACATTACGCATACTACAAGCATCAGGTGAACATACATTGAGCGCATACACATACATGGCACATACAAACATCAATACAACGGCACACTAACCCGAACACTACACCCGAGCTCTGCGTTTCCGTCTTTTATACTGGTCGTTTTGAACGTACGGAATTTCTCGGTGACTGCCTAAGCAATAAAAAATATTCCCAGCATGTTGATTTTTTTCCAGCAATGTCATACCTCTGAGAGTATTTTGAATGGCTCAGGGGATGAATCTCTTATTAAAAAGTAAACGCTCGATCATGCCGTAATTATTTGAAAGCCAATAAATCAAGCCGCTCCAATGCGGTTCGAAGCCATGAGTTTGTTTCCCCGCACGGCACGTCGTAGCCTGTATTTCTATTGTAGTGTTTGTTTTTCTATTTGTGCTGTTCGCGCACGGCTGCAATTGCCGTCTTGAATTAATCTCTGTAGAGCGGATATTCACTCAGCTGGAAGTGATGCTTCACGGGCAGAGAAATCGCTTTTCGATCAACTTGAATGCAGTCAAAGCCGCGACTTGCGGCAGGTGTTAAGTGTACGGAGCTACGCCGTGGCGAGCTCGAAAACTTCTAGCGCTCATCCCAGCGCGCCACTTGGAGGGCAGTTTCTCCAGGAACCGTAGTATATTTAAACAGCAAAATAAAGGGTAGCTTTTTTTTTCTCGATTTTACCTACTATTCTTTTTAATGCTAAAATTCCACACTGTAAATATACGTACTTTCCGTCATAATTTCGTACTGTTCAGTCCTTTCCCCAGAGCGCAATCGCTCTCGGGGAGGAGACAACCGACAGTCACATTGGCCACTGTACGATAGGAGCTTACTGTTCAGACCAGCGTTCCAACATGACTATCCGCACGTCGATCGATTGCACCTAATCCCTCAAGTGGTCTTAAACTCTTTAATGTAAAGCGGAATGTCAACCTGCGACACCCCGCCCCTCCGATCACGGCCCGACCAGCGGCATCAATGCCCGACAGTTTACGTCATCTCATCTTGTTGTTACACCACTGATACGCGAACACACGGTCACATCGGCGATAATTCCAGTCTTCTGTTCACAACGCACAACACTGCCATCACGATGTTGCTGCTATGTTGCTGACACGCAGAAATACAGAACCACGTTGAATGCCGGTTGGCACTCGGCATCGGAAAACAGAACCGAACTCAGCACGGAAGGCACCCAGGCAGCCGGCAGCAAAACCTGCCTGTCTTGGACGCAGTTCCTGCGATTTCCATAACGTCGAAAACGTCGACACAGTTCCGCGTGGTTCCGCTACCGTAGGTCCGCGCGCGTCCCGGAATCCGGAGACCGGCGGCTGGCGAGATCTTCGGCGCGCACTTTATTGGATGACACTCTGGTGACGTCATGACCACATGGGAGCATGTAAATAGACGCGGCTTTTAGCCCTGTTCAAC
>JAZHYW010004872.1:0-33807 GCA_037355805.1 Ixodes ricinus
AGAAGTTGTTCACATTGCGACTCCTCCTCGAAAGAAAAGCAGAAATTTTCATAAATTGTTAAATTGTCGGACATGACCCGGAAAATTCAGTCGATTGATAAATTTGTTCTATCCAATTTTTACTATGGATTGTTTACAAATTTAAAACCGCTCTCTGAGAAGTGCATCACGCGTTATGCGCATTTGGGTCCACAAAATTAAACACACAAACGGTAGTAATTTGTAGCAAGTGTATACCTTAATTTTGGGACCCTGAAGTGTCACGGACTTACTAGATTTAATATTTTAGATCGCCAGGGGTCTCGCACGTTTCCCGTCGACCGGGTGTATAAGCAAAGATTTCATTGAAACGACTCCGCAAGCCAGCCACCACTCCTCGATCCTTCCTGCCAAGTTTTTTGAGGAAATGTTTGTTTACTGGTTTACAAAATTCAAAAAGGAATTCTTTTAGAACTAATAACAGACCAACACTCACAGAACACATTAAAACCAATAGGATACACGGAGTCATTTTCACTTAATTTTTTACTACACACGCGTGACGTTCTCGAATTTCGCTTTTCCATTTTCAATTTGATGAGACATTCCTTTAACAGTTTCATTTTGTCCGAATGAATCATAATAAAACATACACCCTATTCGCCATGGCAGATGTTGTAGTAAAGCAAAGGGCTCTATATTCTATTTTCATCATCCAGCTTTTTGTACTGGGCAGACAACAGCACACCACCATCCCAGCACTTCAACACCTTAGCGCCAAAAGAGTTTGTCAGCACGACTACGCGTGCTATGGTTTCAAGCTTCGGTAAAATGTCCTACTACAAACGTCACTTCACCAAATAAACACAACGCGTGAAACAGGCATCGCCCCATACAGGGCATGAAGCATGAGGTCCGAGGATCCAAGATCTGCGCGGTTTGTCCCAGTCTGTCCTACCCGTGACGTCACAAACGTTGATGATGACAGCAAGAGAAGCGCCCCCTGTAGTTCGCGCTCGCCGCCAATACCGTTTCGGTAACCCCAATACCCGATACCCGTCCGGTGCCTCTGCACATGCTTCATGCCGTTATCAGGTATCGTTATCGGAGCGCCCCCCCCCCCCCCACACACACACACACAATGAGAGTCTACTAGAACTCATCCTTCAGATATTTACGGTACATTCTGGACTATGGCCCGGTTCGCATGAAAACCTCTTTCCAAGGCAGTCTACAGATAGTAGATTTCCTAACGCAAGTCGGGCGGCTTTTGTGCCCCGCTCGTCGGTCAATCACAGCTTCTCAAGATTAGGCTTGACTAACATTTGACCCTTATTATAATGCAATTAAATGCAAAGGTGCAAGCGAGCTGGACGAGATTGACGAAAATAATCCCTGGAGAAGGGAGGTAACAAGAGGGACAAAGGACAAACACAACTAAGTGACTGATGCGCGACCAAAAAAATCTGCCTGGCCCGGGTATCGAACCCGGGACCTCTCCATTCTTGTCCAGCTTGCTTGCACCTTTGATTTAATTGCATTATAGTTAGAACCTTAAAATGCAAGCCTTTCACCCTTGTTGGTGTTAGACTGGTGGCAGCTGATAGAACCCGTTTGCTCTACTGGCGTCTAGCCCCTGGTTAGCTCAGTCGGTATACAGCGCTCCACTGGAAATGGAGAGGTCCCGGGTTCGGTACCAGGACCAGGCGGATTTTTCCGCTCACGCACCAGTCACCTAGCTGTGTTCGGAGATTTGTGTTTGTCCTTAGTCCCTCTTGTTCCCCTTCTCCAGGGATTATTCTCGTCATTCGTCATTTGACCCTTGGCGTCGCTCACGTGAATCTCCCTCAGGAAATGAAAAGCGCTATTTTAGATTCGAATTTTTAGAGCTACAAAAGCAGATAACATATATGTTCATGGAATACACTGGCACTTAATGAATGTAAATTCGTTGTCTTCTCTGCCCCCCCCCCTCCCCGATTGTCCTTCTAGGTCCAGCCATGGTGCAGGAACTTGGCGCCAGCGGGTGTGAACACGGACGCCTATATGCAGGACTGACCGCAATCGAAGCTTCCCGTCGCGATTTGAATACCAAAGGTTACAAATAAACAAAATACGTTGTTCTAAGCTTTAAACACGGTGTACAATTTGTTTACGCGACTTGAGGCATCTATAGTGTGCCCAGAACAAGTTAATGCCAAAAGTGTTCCTCATCAGCGGGACATCTTTCACCCCTGCACGAGCCCGCGTTCGAGAACGCAGAGGGCGTATAGGGCTTGCGCTGTAGCCTCGACTTCGCTTACACATAAAGCGAAAGAAAACCATCTACAAACGAGGAGTGCCCAAGTGCGCATTTATAGATATGTGGATATATATAAATGATATCTAATTAGATTAAATATCTAATTTAGTCTGCTCTCCAGTGTTACGTAACACACGGTCCCTCTATTAACTTTGACAAACTCACCCGGGTGGGGAACTTTAGAATGGCGCGGGTCACACCTAGGAAAGGTAGCGATTCGTCGCCGACAGACTAAAAGAAGCACATTTATTTTAGGTGCGTAAGCAACTGTGCTCATGTTTATCACTCCCCGTTTCCTCCTTCAAATGCTCACGAACACCTTACGAATCAGAGCTGCTATAGGATTGACACTCGTCAAGCAACGGAAACGATGTCCATGTAAATGTTTAAAGCAGTTGCATTTTATGCTCCTCAATATTAAGTTGGAGTAAAATGCCCAAAAGCGCGAATGTCATGTTCGTGCTAAGTGTCGCGCTTGTAGCAGACTAGCAGGGGTGGCCTTACTCGTGAAGTTTACGTATTTTGACAGTATGTGCGCGTTCAACGCTATGCACGACAAATAATACGAGCGCAGTGGCGTCACAGGGGGGGGCGGACCGCCCCGGGTGCAGGCTCGGGGGTGTCGCGGCGGGCCACGAGGGGGGGGGGGTGCGCGGCGGACTAAACCGCCCAGGGTGCCGCTGACCTCGTGACGCCACTGCGAAGGCGATTTATATTTTCCTTGTCTGCGGATGATTGCTGAACGCAGGTGCGCTGGTGGAGTTTTGATCCTTGAAAAGTGAGTTTATAGTACATTTCGAGCCCGAGCTTTGCTGTTCACCACACGGTTACAGCGCAACGAAAACTACCAAAGAATAATAATAATAATAATCTCTTCACATATGATACAAGAAAAAAAAATAACAAAATGCTGCGGCAGCATTTTGACGGACGTCCGAGCCCCCGGATAAGTTTCCAGGTAAGCAAACGGCACCAAGCGTTCCAAATTCGAACCTGATTGTTCAGTCTCGGGCTAGATCGCGCTTCAGCATCAAAAATTTCGGTCGCGCGCTTGCATAATGTCGCGATATAAAAAGAAAGCATTAAAAAACTATTTAATAGAACGATCTCATCTGCAGGCAGTGAGACTGCCGCAATGCATTGAGGGAACTTTAGTCTTTCTGCACGTGTGACAACCTCGATGGAGCTCTGCACGTGGGGAGCACGAGGCAGCACGAGCCCTTTCGTGCACTGCCTCCTGTGTACTCAAGTTATGGCCGCGTCACGCATGCGCCGAACGCTTGGGGAGATCGGTCTATTACTTCAGCCAGCGTGATTCCATCGATATCTACTTCTTTTAAAAATACATCGTATCGTTGGACACCTGTTAAACGTTCTGTGTTTATCTGTATCTCATCTACCAGGTGGCCCAGATGTCTCCCCGGGACTTAAAAAAAATATCGCAAAAATTCCGATCTGTAAGTTACAACATTGTAATGGTTCCCGGACATTTCATCGAACGCCGTTTCGTCGAACGCCGTTTCATCGAAAAAATGGACGTTTCATCGAACGCCGTTTTATCGAACGCCGTTTCATTGAATCGCTGACGGCCGTTTCATCGAATGTCTTTTATATAAGAAGTGTGAAAGATGCTCTTTTATTCCCGGATCGAGTGCATTTTCGTGTCATTCACCCATTTCATCGTCAGGTTTTTTAATGTCCAAACTTGTAGCTGTTACAATTTATTTTGATGGAAGTATCCCATGAGGATATTTGTACCGATTTTTATGTTTGTTTCGCATATTATGCTTATCTGTTCACCCCTCTGTATTACCCGATGGGCCTTGAGGGTATTGTAACAAATAAATAAGAAGTCGCACTCCCGGTAAGAGCGCACTCCAACTCATGGAGGCCAGAAGGCTACTTAGGTTTTGCGCAGGCGCAATAACTTTAGCCATGTGAGTCTCCTAGCCTCTCATGTCTTTCTATTGATACTTTTTACTGCCCGGAGCTTGCAGTAGCTAAAGCTGAGGTGTTATTTATGAAACTACAACGAAACATTGTTTTTTTAGTTCTAAGACTCAATGAAGTCAAAAGTAAGTACGTCACTTCAAATTTTATTTGAAAACTTTCGGGTGTTCATGTGCTCGTGCGACAGCCACTCACCGTTTCAAGTGATGAGCAATTGCTCTCAAAAAGTCCCCCACAGCCATGCTCCGTCGGTTCTCATAAAGAAAGGCGGACCTTCTCATTTCTTGCCACTATGGCCTTCTTCTGGCGAGGAGGCTCTTGGGAACTCAGCATCGCCTTTAGCTTGTCTTCCGTCAGTTGATGTTCTGCGGCGAGGCAAGTGAAAAACTTCCAGAACCCGGGATGGGCACCTCCGACCACCTTCAGGAAGCGGGAATGCCACCCTGGCGTTCGATAAGACGGCGTTCGATAAAACGGCGTTCGATGAAACGGCTTCGATGAAACGGTGTTCGATGAAACGGCGTTGGATGAAACGGCATTCGATGAAACGGCGTTCGACGAAACGGCGTTCGATGGAATGTCCGGTCCCACATTGTAATTTACCCGAGTTCGGCCTTTGGTGGATATATTTAAAAATGTAAAAAAAAAAATAACTTGCCTCAGTCAAAAGTTACAAAGAAAAATCGTAAATCCCTATGTATTCCTATAAAAATAAAAAAAATATGAAAAAACAACAACAGCGTTGTTTTGGGGGAAAATGTGGAAGGGAAAGAAAGGGTTCTTCTCACCTTGCTATCGTTCTCTGTTTCTGTCTATCAAACGTTAGAGTGGCCCACAAGAACGTTTTCTAGCTTTAAAAGAAAAATAGAACTTCTTTTCTTTTTTTCTTTGTTGTAACTTTTGACTCCGGCAAGCCTTTTCTTTGATATATTCAAAAACTAGATCCACCAGCTAGACGAAGTTATGTGGTAAATTACAGTGTCGTAGCTTAAAAATTCATATTTCACGCGACTAAATAAAAAAGAAAAAAAAAAAAACAAGGGCGCCGCGGCTCACGTTGGAGTGCCCCAAAGCTTTGTGTCTGGGACTGACCAGTGGCCCCGAGCGCAATCCGAAGAGAGGAGGAAAGCGCGTGTACAGCGGTTGGTGCACCCTCTCCCCTAGCATTGACTGCATCGCCAGAAAAAGCTGACCGCGTTTTTGTTGTTGTTTTTTTTTATAGGAAAGTGTAGACACGAGCGCGGCGTAGCGCAACGCCGCTCCATCCACGGAGCCCGGATGACAATTTAGGCCTAGCGACGAGTACGGAGAAGCGCACGCCGCGACGAGTACGGAGACCCGGCTGCCTCGCGCGGCGACGGCCCGCCGGAGCGCGCACGACGCCGCTCCGTTCATATACCTCCCGAAAGCCCACGGAGCACCCGATGACAATTTAGGCCTCGCAACGAGTACGGTGAAGCGCACGCCGCGACGAGTACGGAGCCCCGGCCGCCTCACGCGGCGACGGCCCGCCGGAGCGCGCACGACGCCGCTCCGTTCATATACCTCCCGAAAGCCCACGGAGCACCCGATGACAATTTAGGCCTCGCAACGAGTACGGTGAAGCGCACGCCGCGACGAGTACGGAGCCCCGGCCGCCTCACGCGGCGACGGCCCGACGGAGCGCGCACGACGCCGCTCCGTTCATATACCTCCCGAAAGCCCACGGAGCACCCGATGACAACTTAGGCCTCGCAACGAGTACGGTGAAGCACACGCCGCGACGAGTACGGAGCCCCGGCCGCCTCACGCGGCGACGGCCCGCCGGAGCGCGCACGACGCCGCTCCGTTCATATACCTCCCGGAAGCCCACGGAGCCCCGATGACAAATTAGGCCTAGCGACGAGTACGGAGAAGCGCACGCCGCGAGGAGTACGGAGGCCTCGCAACGAGTACGGTGAAGCACACGCCGCGACGAGTACGGAGCCCCGGCCGCCTCACGCGGCGACGGCCCGCGGGAGCGCGCACGACGCCGCTCCATTTCTATACCTCCCGGAAGCCCCGCCCACCAGCTCCCGCACGACGCCGCTCCATTCATATACCTCCCGGAAGCCCCGCCCACCAGCCCCGCCCCCAGGAGGAGGCCCCGCCCCTCAGGAGGCTCCGCCTTATTACAGGCCAGCGACATCAATACCACCGCTAGCTTCCGCCGGTTGCGAGTTGCTTTTCACTGCGCACTCCGACACCGGGCGGGATGTTGTACAGTCCACTCTGGTGCATAAAGGTTCTGTACTGGTACATGCAGCTTGTAAGCAAGGCGCTGCACAGAGCCGTTCGGTGTCGGCGGAAATCCCGATGCCTTCTCTCTTCGATTAGATTGGCGTTCACTCACCTGTTATTGACAAACGAGGAAGTCTCATTTTCACGGAAGAGAGACTACCGTCTCGATTATGGGAGCGTTTTTACCAGTTTCTTCGTAGCCTCCGTCACGCCGGTCACGCCGCACTCAATCGGCGGTTATCGTTGCTCTGTCGCCGTTTGTGCCACCGACCGCTGCGCAGCGCCGACTGAACCGACTAAACGCTTCACTTACATGGGACGAATATGCTGCGAATAACCGACGAATTTTGCCCTGCGGCTTTTGCATGGCGCGTGGAATCAACACAGTGGCTGCTATGTCGCGCGCAAAGCGAGCGTGCTGTCGGGCGGCGTTCGCCAGTTATTCGTCGCATAATTCGTTCCATGGAGTTCAGCCTTTACACGCCTTCAATGTCGTTTTCAATGTTGTGACGTAACGGTTTGCTGATTGGCGCAAATGGCTTACATAAAATTCGCGCTATAACCGCTTGGGAAATAATTGGCACTGGCGGCGGCCCTTGCTCCTCCCAATGGCCCAACTCTCCCAATATACGGCTCTGCGCCAACGCAGAGGCTCTGCGCCAACGAACGAGCATACGGCGCCGAGAGCCAGCGTCTTTAGCAGACGATCTTTTCTACACAAAAGCGGCGCGCGTTCCGCAGGCGGCGACAGTCGTAGAAACAAAAACAGGCGCGGTAACAAGGAACTGCAGCCCCTTGTCTGCTAAAGACGCCGGCTCTCGGCGTCGTATGCTTGTTCGTTGGTAGCAGTTGGCGTCGCGACCGCTTGCGCCATCTCTTGTCTCCCGTGCGAAACGGCGCCGTGTTGTTTGAAGACCGGTGGCGTCGCTGCGTTTCCATAGGAGCTTAGCCTTTTTCTTTCTTTACTTTTTCCTCAGGTAAGTTCGCTCTTTGCAAATTTTTGCAAAAAACAATGTATCATCTGTGGGCAACGCTGCACAAAATCGTAGCGCGATAGGTTAAGAAACTGAATTTTGCGGTCGATTTAAAGAGTCTGGTCTCCCCTTAAATCACCCGGTAAAACTGGAGTACTAGACTCGCCCAGACAACAGAATAATATCCCGATGATGCCTTAAATCCATCTAGTTGCGGATATGAAGATGTCCTGAGCCTTGAGGACGTTATTCCTACAACATCCCCCAGTAGTCCTGAAAACGTCGATTAGTCCAGCCCCAGCACGTAATTGGGACGTCCTCAAAACGGCATACTTACCACTGCTTACCACCCACGGCTTGAAAATATTCCAGATTATTCACATCGTATCCTCCAGATGCCGCTAGGGTTGTGAGTACTTTGCTGTGGAGAAAATGTAAGTAAAGTATATACATATTTTCAGTATATATAACTGAATGCGAGAAAGAAAACATTCCTGAAGGGACAATATGCAGATATAGTTCACGAGCTCGCCTTCCAAAAACCTACGTGGGACATCGATCGTTGTCGTGGTTTGCAGCGGTCATTGGGCGGCTCGCTTGCCTTGAGCACAAAGCGATATTTTTAAAAAATATATTTTTTTGTACTCGTATTTTTCTCCAGGAGGACAAGACAAGCATATATGGTTGACTGATATATTTAATATGTAAGTGTAGGGTGTCTAAAATGCCAAGGCTCGATCTAAAATGGGCAGTAAAGGCCGGCGCCTGCACGTAGCAATCTAAACTTTTCGTCAAAGGTGTATTTCACAGGTAGGTTTTACCTTGTAAAATTACGAAGATAGGGCCAAATGACAAAGATAGGGACAAAAAAGTCCGAGGATATCTAAGCATATCCGGCACCTGACGATTTTAGACCGGCCCGGCCGGTTTTTTACACAGCGGACCGGTTGCCGGTCCATAGGTAAGACCGGCCGTCACTGGCCGGTTTTTTGACAGCCATCGAAGCGCGATTCCTTTTAGCTTTTTTTGCGTTTTAGAGCGCAGCTCTTAGGCGCCCGTTTCCGGCTTGAGCAGCGTCGCCGTCGGCGTCGGCGTAACCGCAAGGTCACTGACCCCCAAGGTCACGTGACCCCCAAGGTCATGTCACCCCCAAGGTCACGTGACCCCCAGGTCACGTGACCCCCCAGGCATGTGACCTCCTCCGAGGTCACGTGCCCCCCCTGGTCACGTGACCCTCCAGGTCACGTGAAACCCCCCTCCCGAGGTCACGTGACCCCCCCCCGCCTTCCCCCCTCCTCAAGAGCTGCGCACTAATTCGGCGTTACAGGGAGTTGTAAACGGCTTTCATTTTTTAAGGGACAATTTAACAACTGCAACAATAAACATTTGTCGACGAAAAAAAGTCTAAAATTACACAAACACCGTGAGGGCACGCGATTAGAGAAAGTACGCGGGCGAGCGCGGCAGGAAAACTTTCTGAGACGGGAGGGGGGGGGGAGGGGAAGAGGGGTACGGTCAACACAAAACGAAACGACCACCGGGTGCGCGGTGGAAAGCTGGAAAGCAGGAAAACGAGGGAAAGCGAGAAAACAAGCAAGACGCCGGCGGGCAACTCGGCGACAGGCCCTCCCGATAGCTGAGCCTTCTGGGCTCAAGGACACGCACAGCGCTTCATCCGTCCAGTGTGACGGGCGGCGTATGCGCTTTCCCCAAGCTTTCCCCTTCCACTACACACGGTGTAATATTGTTGTTGTTACTTTAGATCCTCGTCGTTTTTCCCTCCCTCTTCGTTCTCCATTTAATTGTATAAGTGCCAAGACCAGAGAAACGCGCCGACGATGTCTAGGAAGAGCTGAGCGTCTCTCGCAGCTGTTGTCACTTTGTTGGCTGCCTGTGTCCCAAAAGTAACCATCCATTCCCTTAAGACCTCCATAGTTGTTTTTCTTTTGTTCACGCTATTCGTTCCGCTTCGGAAAGCTTTGCGCGAGCATAAGGGGATATTCAAAGTTAATAGAAAAAAATTGGGTTGTGTGTATGTTTGTACAGCCTAGAACTTGGTCTGCCTCCAAGGGCGACGAGTCTCCCAGCTGTAGATGAGCAATTTAGCCAGTGCAGTACAACCTTAAAGGGGCGATGCAACAATTTTTGTACTTTGCGCAAATACCGCTTAGAACAGATCCCTGACGTTAATGACCTATGAAACACGCGATCGTTTTTCACCCCACGCAATAGAAGTCCCAGGAAAAAATTAAAGAAAAACGAGCAGCGTTCACCCCCTCAACTCGCAGCCAGAACAAGCGGCCACGTGATCTGGAGCCGATTATTTGCCGCCAATGTTGATCATAGCCACGCGCTGAGGTTGGCAAAGCACAGGACACGCGCTGAGTTCCAGACATTGTTATGGCTCGGCTATTGTCGTTGTTGCAGCGATTGGACACGGGCCACTACCCGAATGCTTCTCGAGCTAGTAATTATCACGAGCCCAAAATCGAGTGCCCACGCAATGCTCGGGTCCAATCTATGAACCGCATTCAAATATCGTCATATGGGTGTACTGCGATCCCCACGTTACGTCATCAAATTTTTCAAAGGAGAGATTGAATGAAAATGATCGCTTTTGTCCTTAAAATTACACCGCAACAAAGGAGTTTCTTGGCCAGTGGCGTTGCGTGCGAGTATCCTTGAGTCCCACCAGTGCCAGTTAGCTCGTGTAAAGTGAAAAACATTCCAATTGAATATCGCTGCACCGGTCCTTTAACGTGCATCACGCAGTAGCTACCCAAGCATCAAGGGGAATGCCGGGATTGGTGTTCCACGCGCCGCACGTGCTGGCCTCAGCAATAGTAAATTTTCTAAAGCAAAAACCTAAAACAAAGTGTATCTTGCACGCGCGTTCGTCAACGTTTTGTAGGGTTACTTACTTCGAATCTTTTATACGGGAAGGCGTGCGCGTGTGGCGCGTGAACACCAATCCCTGCATTCTCCTTGATGCTTGGGTAATATAGCAAATGGTCTATTGCTTGAGTGCCCAGCCAGACACGCGCCGACGATGTCTATACTTCGTTTCAGCTTGGGTCCAGACGCAGCCGATGCTACAAGCACGAGCGTGTGGCCCTGAACAGTGCCTGTACTGCACGAGCGCGCGTGCTTGGCAGGGACGCTGGAAGCCGGAGCTCGCGCTTGTAGCATCGGCTGCGTCTGGACCCAAGCTGAAACGAAGTATAGGAAGGGATGCGCGGCTCTCGCAGCTGGGGTTACTTGGTGGCCTGCGTGCGTTCCAAAGTGACAGAGAATGTGCGCAATAGGAGCCGCACTTTGAGTGCTGACTCATTGTCTGTGCTACCGTGCACTGCCAGTGGAGCCATCGCAGAGGATCAAAGGAAGACGCCGACATTGTCGTTTTTTCGGCACTCTTTCAGAGCATCGATATGTGCTGCTATGTTCGGTCTTGCTTTCTAACTATTTCCAAATGGCTGCCATAAATTAATTACGTGCCGAGAGACGTGTCTATCTTTTTTTCCAAAGGGACGTTAAACACGTACAGATGAGGTTTGAGGCGGAACTGAGTGCAAAGCTATCCGTTTTCTGCAATATCCTATTGGAGGTTAGGCTTACCGTGCTGCAGCGATGCGATTGGTTTGTACAGAGGCGTTCCCGACGTCAATCACCAAAACTTCCACGCTATTTGTCAACCTCTTTTTGTGTTGTGCCCATAAATACTGGAAGCAAGGTCCCTTCAAGTATACTGATCGTTGGGAGAGCGAAAATCTGCATCAGTGGTTATGCGCTTCCTTTGCTTGCATCATGAGCGCGAATTCTCCGCCTTCGAAACAGTGAAAATTACGTCAGTGCGTGTTCCGAAAAGACTGGAGATCTCAACCCGAGTACGAGAGTTGGCTCCTGCCCGTGGACGACGATGCCACAGCTGCAAGATGTACTTAATGCGCAAGCACGTTTACGGTGAAATTTGATGGCGTCAGCGCTGTCAAGCATCACACGTCAACGCAGAAACATAAGCAGAAGAGCCTCGCCTCGAATCTTCTGCGCTCACGAAGTTCTTCGCTCCAGCGACTTCTAGAGCAGAAGAGGTGACTGCTGCAGAACTGGGCACCATATTCCACGGCATCAAGCACAACTACAGTTGCCTGTCAATGGATTGTGGCAGCAAGTTCGCGTCAAAAGTCTTCCCGGATTCAGACGCCGCTTGCAGAATGCGACTTGGAAGAACGAAGATGGAACACCTCGTGAAAGATGTACTGGCGCCTTATGCAGTGAAGTGCATAGTCGAGAAACTTCGCCCATGCAGGCCGCAACCTCCCGTTTGCTCCCTACACGGACGCCTCCAACAAGGGAAATAGAAAACTTTTCCCCATCGCCGTGCGCTCGTGAATGGTGCCGGAATAACGGACGCACTCATCGACTTCTGTGAGCAGGCGGACGAGACTTCCGGCGGCATCTGCGAAATCTTGGCAAGAAGTTTGGAGGAGGTGGGTCTTCCTTTAGAGCGAGCTGTAGCGTATTGCGCGGATAACGCTTCTGTGAATTATGGGAGACACAACTCCGTTTTCCAGAAGATGCAGAAAAATCAGCCGCACTTGTTGGAAGCCAATAGTATAATTGCCATGTAGTGCACAACGCTGCCAAGCACGCAGTGGTCTTTGAAGTTTGATGTGGAAACCCTTGTACTAAAAGTCTTCAAAGAGTTTTCTTCTAGTTCGAAATGTGTAGAGTAATTGAAAATGTTTTTTGACTTCTGTGATCAGGAATATAGCAAAGTGCAGGGTCATATTTCTGTCCGTTGGTTAAGCTTGTTTACGGCCTTAGACAGACTGATTAAGAACTGGGCTTCCATCAAGTCCTACTTTCTGAGTCAGGGCGAGGAGGAGTGCAAAAAAATAATCTGGATATTTTTTGCCAATTAAGCCGATGGACTTTCGGAGTGTATCACGCTTCCGGAGTGCTACCTGCACTTCATGCACTCGTTCCTTGCAATGTTTCATTGAACGATCCCCACCCTCATAAAGAGTCACCTTGAGCTGACAGAACTTTACGCTGTAATGACTCGGGCTGGGCGTCGATTAAAAATATTAACCCGATTAATTGCCACCCTTTAATCGATTAATTAATCGATTAATCGGTTGCGTTAATTTTTATAAATAATATATTAAAAAGAATGCAACAACTTGTCTTGCCTTTGAAGACTTATTTTACTCTATTTTACACGGCACAAAGGACATTTAGAATTGAGGATACATATAGTTCAACGATTCAAAGACACATATTTTTGCTCCAGCTCCGAAGACAAAAAAGTTTGTCCACATTCTCCGATAGGAAGACAAGAAGTCAGAGCTTGGGCGATGCTTTCTTCTTTTTAAGAGAAAGTAACCTCGATGAGAAGGCGTTGATTGTTGTCTGCGTTTTGGCGGATGGTCCTTGCTGCAGCGGCGTACATGGGTGCTTCGCTCGTAGGTGATACTGAAGCGAACTTACGCTTTCACTGTGCGAAAACGGCTTTTTGCAGATGATGCACTGGACTTCCTTCGAGTTAAAAACTTCACCGCTAGAGTTTACTTTAAACCCAAACTTTCCAGCGAGATTGTCTTTCATACTGCTTAAGTCGTCCATTTTTATGGGCCGCATACTGGAACAAGTAACCATGGCGTTGTTAGCTGCCCAGCTTGTGTTTCTGCTTGTTTGTCTTGCCTGGGCAGGATGTGTAATAGATCCTCAACACGTGAAGTTTCGCGGTCGTAAAGGGATCAATTGCGGGCCCGGCTTGTTCGTCTGGCCTCGGCAGAACTGTAATGTATATCCTCGAACACGTGATGCTTCGCGAGCGCGAGAATTGAACCTTGCTCATAGCACCTGGCTGGGAACGGACTTCTTTTGAGTACCGATTAAAAAACCGATTAACCGGTTAAAAAATTTGATCGCGATTAAAGCCCTAATCGATTAATCGGAAGGTTAATCGATCAATTGCCCAGCCCTAGCGCAGGAAGCAGCTGATTAACCGGAAGGATGATATGTTCTTCGGTGTCAAGGCTAATCAGGGACTTGAAATCCTTCCGGGCGGACAGGCTGCAACGCTGGACTTTGTGAATGTTTATGACAGGGCCCTTGCGTACCTTGGAAAGTGGTTTGACTTCGAGAATTCCCATTTAAGAGGCTCGCCGAATTGGATCTGCGCAAGGTGCACCCAGCATGTCAGTCGTAATGAATGCGTGGGAGCTTTTTGGCATTAACTTTGAAGAGGAAGGCGATGAATTGTACTCAGAGCTTTGTCTTTTGAGGTTACTCTCCCTGGACTTCTAGGACATGACGAGAAATCGAGGTCGATCTGGCTCAAATTCTTGAAAGAGGTCAGGAGCCCCCATTTGCAGAACCTAATGGAGCAAGTTTTCTCCATTGCCTGCAGCAACGCGTTTGTGGAACGCGTCTTCAGCGTGATGGGGAACTTGTGGACGGATGAGAAAAATCAGCTAAGCGTCCCAATGGTTAGAGCGGAGCTCTGTGTGCGGTATAATTTGGTGTACAGCTGTGAAGACTTTCTAAAGATGGCGAGAGAAAACAAGCAGCTCATCCGAGCAGCTAAGTCGAATTCAAAATATACATTCAAGTTCCGCAAATAGAAAAAGGCGAGCATATAATATGTTACTTTTTTTTTCTGCGTTGTTTTGTGTATTTCACACTATTGCGCGCGTGTATGTATATGATAATATCCGATACATTGTGGCATATGCACTGTGTATACTTTTTAACGGACGTAATGCCACTGGTTTGGTGGATTTAGTCACGAAGAGCATTTTATGGACGAAGTACATGCGGTTATTTTTCAGTGCCGCACATGGGGAGCCAGTAATTGCAATTTCTCGAAAGGGGTCTGCGAGTGGCGAGGCAGCATGTTACCTTTCTTGTGTTCGTAGTATGTTGTTTTTAGAGATGTCATAAGCGGTTATGTGAATTTTGTATTTTTGTATCTGTAGTATGTTGTTTCTGTCACAAGACGTTATGTGAATTTTGTATTTTTGTATCTGTAGTATGTTGTTTCTGTCACAAGACGTTATGTGAATTTTGTATTTTCTTTAGCATAAAATAAGAAATGTTTTATTTCAAAGAGGCGCTTTTGATTATTTGATCATATAGAGTATTCTCCCCTTTTGTACATAGCAAATGTGTGCATGTGGTTTTCTGTCGTACTGCCAAACTGGAGACGGGCCCCAGACTTTGACAAGCTGCAAGCAGCTTTTTGTTTGGGGTCACCGTTGGCTCAAGGCCATAAATAAAGTTGATTTGATTTGAAGAGACGTGATCTACTTGTCCACAACCCCGAGCTGGCGACTTTAGAAAAAAATATGGATATGCGCTCAGTCTACACGAGCGTAATGCTTTCTGAGAGCAGCAACAAAAACCTCGGTCACTACAAATGTTATTCCATTCACTGATATTTTTATGCCAACCAGCAGACTAGTTCGTTCTCCATCTGCTGTGCGCGGCAAGTTAGTCAGAAATGTCTTTATTTTTCACTAAAGGGGGTATATAATTGCACATATTATTGAGCTCAGTGCTGCGTATTTGTGTACATGTACATTATACTAATTCCTCTATAGGAAATCATTCGTTACAATAAAATGCACTGCCTGTCAAAGACGAACATGGCATCTTCCTTTCAACACAAATTCAATCTCCTAGAATAAGAAATATACCCCCCCCCCCCGTCGAAGGGCCAGTTTGTTTTTTTCGGGGAAAGGTGGCAACCCTGCCTATGAGTTGTGATTGCGAAAGCATGAATGTCGTTCTTCCGCTCCCTTAGTTCGTGTGCGGCGTAGTGGCGTTGACGGCCACGTTTCCGCACTGCTGAGGTAGCGACCGACGGTCGAGCGCGCGCTCTCGTGAAGTAGCCGTGTCGCGCTGAGCTCGGCCGTACAGCCTCTGCGGAGTTTGCCCGAGCGGGCTCTGGGGCCAGGCCCGCACCACCGCACTTTGCCAAACCGCTGCGTGCGCTGCACTGCCATGGAGAGGGCTTCTCTGGTGGCGGTTTCTGGAACTACGCCGCACGAGCCAATGGGAACCTCGTTTCTTGATGACGCGAGCCAGCCAATGGGAGCCTATCCATCAGAAATCGGCTTCACTTCGCTCCTTTTGGAGAGGTGAATTTGGCTGCCGTTTGGCGTGGCTTTTGGCGCGGCTTCAAAGCTGAGAGCCATTCAGATCGCGGCTTCATTTCGCTCCATTGAAAGAGGGGAGTTTAGCTGCAGTTTGGCGCGACTCAAAGCTGGTGAGCTCAGCTCGCTTCATGGGACAGATAATGCTACCGCATTATAAACGTGCCAGAGTTAACGGCGGACGGTGACGTAGACCAGTGGTTCTCAACCATTGATGTTTCGCGGACCCGTTGTAGATCGCCGGAGATGATGGAGGCCCCCTTCGTTTTGAGGGGAAGGGTAAGGCATAGGTTAATTATGATAATGATTTAATAAATAGATACAAGTAAGGGCTAGCGTGAAGCAGACTTTTCTTATTGACATATACACGAAAAAACTCAACCGAAAGTTGGAACGTTTCTTTTCAAACTGAAAAAAAAAGACAACTTTTCTTGCAGGAGTTGACTGATACGACTGGGCTTTGCGAACTCCTAGAATGCCTTCGCGTACCCCAAAGGGTCCGCTGACCCTTATTTGAGAATCACTGACGTAGACGACCAAGTTGGGCGCACGTATTGATAGATGACGTTACCTTCTTGCTTCGGCTTGATTTAAAAAAGAAAAAGAAAATGTCGAAAGTGCCCTTGTCGACTGTAGTGTATTAAAGGGATCGTAATCTCTTTGTAATATAACGTTGGTTTAAAAATAAATGCGGAAAAGCATGGCAAAACTTGACGTAACAAAAATTAAAGAAAACGCGGTTGCATAACGTCGGCGCTCTTGCTGCCGACGTTATGCCTCCTCCACGCGGTACGTCTTCGGGTAACCTGCAGTGGTTCTGCCGCGACGTGACACACTGGAGGCGTGCGGTGGCAGTCGGACGCAGCATCATAGCGATAATAAAGAGGAATCGGGTACAGATCTGCCGCCGTATAAATTCGATCTCATGATCACGCGCCTGTTGTGAGCTAACGTTAAGGCTCTGGAAAACAATCGGGCTATACACTCTAAAAAAAGGGTGTCACCTTATATCCTTTTGTCCCATATAATGCACCCCAAACCTTCAGTTCGACGTACAGCGCACTTATACTCGAACAGACGGCCCCAAATTTTACGAGGGGCTTGATAACGGTGTGATATAAGTTATTAAACAGCTAGAGTACGTATCAAAGACCACAGAAAGAAAACACTGAGGTTTTGCAGTAAGGCCAAGAAAACCCCGATATTTTTGTTGTTGCCAGTAACATGAACATTAGCTATTTTAGTAAGTCGTACCACACGGCTATCAAGCCTCTCGAGAAAGTTGGTACCGTCAGTTCGCGGTCAGTGCGCTGACCGTGACATTGGGTAGGGGGTTTCAAGACAAAAAATAATAAAGTGTTCATTTCAGTACCTTTCAACACCGTAAATACACTTAATATAAATAGGAAAGAAAAATAACTGCACAGTAAAAAAAATTGAGGCTATCAGCATGAAACGCTTTTCCAGCTTTTTCCTGTTTAGCTTTCCTTCTCTACTCATAAATCGCGCATTCTACCAAACAGTTCAAGACGAAAAGGGGAGTCCCCTCTTGCTCGGACTCTCATTTGTGTACCCGGACACAGCCATTCTCCCCCTAGAAGATTAGCCCGTCACTCAAAAGTCAGAAAAAAGTTGCTTTCTCCACCCCGTTCACCCCGAAGCTGACAGTGCTGTGGAAGCTACGTGCTCGTTGGGCCAGCCACACTTTTGCCTCGTGATCACGCTCTCTAGCGCATACTCACGAGCAGATAATGAGGTCAGGTGATGAAAGGAAGCGGCTGATTGGTCCGGCAAGCGCGTAGCTTCCACCAGAATATCAGCTTAGGGGTGAAGGCAATAAGTGAGATCGGGTGTCGTGTGACGTGCGTTTGGGAGCCCGGTGACGCGCTGCGGGGACTGCGGATGTATCACAGTGAAAAGGCAGAGAGCTTACTTACGAAGGGAAGGAGGTACGAAATAGTCCGCTGTGTTTCCACATTTTCGTACCGAAAGTCAGGCTTTTGACTTTCTACCTTTTTTCTTTTGGCCCACTGAACGATGTGCTATTAGTAAAATCCCAATATAAATTGATTTATTCCAGCCCCAAATTCGTTTCATGGGCCCTTTATCTCCATGCCTACCCAAATAGGAGTTCAATCTGTTTATCAACCTTCTGACGGCAAGAGCTAAAAATGTCCAGTTTTCGTTGTAACCGTTATAAAGCTCTGTAGGAGCCCACAACAAAGGCCGCAACACGGAGCTCAAGCAGCGAGCACCAGCCCGCGGGTCAGTCGCGGGTCACGCGAAAGAGATAAACGCGCGGCCAGTCCGTGCCAGAGCACCAAAGCATTCGGTCGTTCTTTTCTCCACAAATGGTGACCCGACGTCTGAACACCCCCGCCGTCCTCTCTAGCGGTCTCAACCAACATGGACCAGGGCAACAATCACGCTGGCGACGGCACGCCTTCTCAGGCCTCAGACGCCAACCTCGCAACCATTAACTTCCGCCTTCCGCCTTTTTGGCCAAAGAACCCGCGAGTTTGGTTTATACAAATCGAGGCGCAGTTCCACCTTCGGCGTATCATTACCCAGCTGTCCCGATTCTACCACGTCGTTGCCTCCCTGCCGCCAAACGTGGCCGACGAAATCGACAACGTGCTGTCGCAGCCACCCCGTGAGGACGCCTACGATAACTTAAAAGGCGTTCTGCTCGAACGAACAACGGCATCCGAGCGGTCCCGAATCCAAGAGCTACTGACCGTTCGGGAACTAGGAGACCGCCGCCCTTCACAACTTCTCCATCAAATGCGACCAGAATATGCTGGGAGCTTTCCGCCAAGTCCAGCTCGACTCCGACCCAAGACCATATCCTGCGGGAGCTTTTTCTTCAAAAACTTCCTCAAGGGATGCCCATGGTTCTGGCAGCCGCTGACGACATGCCGCTAGATCGCCTTGCTATGCTGGCGGATCGCACCGCCGAATATTCCGCACCATGCACCTATTGCTGCTGTGGCAACTCACGAGCCTCACGAGCCCCGCCCTGGCAAGCAGCGATTGCAGAGATCAAGGCAAGCATAGCGCAGCTTACCTGCGCTGTTGCCACGGTGAAGAAGTCAAACGAGAGACCTTCTCGACAAGCGAGGCGAAGCTCGCCTCACGCCCGTTCATCCTCGCGACGAGCCTCACGGTCAGGCAACAGAGCCCTGTGCTGGTGCCACCGGCGCTACGCGGAACGTGCCACGCACTGCCAGCAACCACGCTCCTGGTGAACTTCTTGCAGTGTACCTGGCCGTTAAACATTTCAGGCACATCCTTGAGGGTCACGAGTTTCACATACAAACGGACCACAAGCCTCAAACATATGCGTTCCATGGCAACCACACCGCCTACGGCTCCCGGGAGATTCGACAACTGGCCTTCATTCTGGAGTTCAGTGTAGATCCCCGCCGCGTAAAAGGCAAAGAGAATTCAGCAGCGGACGCGCTCTCCCGTTTCAACGCTGTCTCCGCAAGTCCTGAAAGTGTCGATTTTGAGAACATTGCTATGGCACAACGGGATGATCCGGAGCTGCTAGCCCATCCTGACCGGGTGAAGTCCTTGGTATTGAGGGCAGTTCCTCTCCCTCATTCTACCGGTACCATCCTCTGCGACGTGTCTACCAACAGTCCTCGACCTTTGGTCCCGCTAGCTTTTCGTCGGAAAGTCTTCGACCATCTGCACAACCTAAGCCATCCGGGCATCCGAGCCACACAACGACTGGTAATAGCACGTTATGTGTGGCCTACCATTAATGCGGATGTACGCAGCTGGACTAGAGGTTGCCTACAGTGCCAACGGTCGAAGGTCAGCAAGCATACTATAACACCTGTAATGCCCTTCCGAACACCCGATACACGCTTTGATCAAGTCCAGCTTGACATCGGTGGTTCCTTGCCACCATGTCGGGGTTTCACCTATTATTTGACCTGCGTTGACCGCTACACCAGGTGGCCTGAGGCAAAACCCCTTCCCGACATCACCGCGGAGACAGTTGCCAGAATTTTTATTGAAGTTTGGGTAGCCCGTTTCGGTTGCCCCTAACTGTCACTACGGACCGGGGACGCCAGTTTCAATGATCGCTGTTTGCTGCCCTAGCGAAAATTATTGGAGCACATCCTGTGCACATAACCTCTTACCACCCGTCAGCAAACGGTATGGTAGAAAGGATGCACCAGCAGCTAAAAGCATCGATCATGGCACGAGACGGACGACTTCAGTGGGTCGACGATCTCCCGTTCGTCCTCCTCGTCATTAGATCAGCTTTTAAAACAGACCTAAAATTCACCTCTGCGAAATTGGTATATAGATCGCCGCTCCGACTTCCTGGATAATTTTTCGACACATCCCAGGATATTCTGCCACAACCACAGTACTTGGATGACTTACGACGGTTCATCAAAGAGCTAAAAGCCTATGCCTCCTCGGTTTCCAAGTTCTCGCAAGGTATTTGTGAGCCAAGAACTTACAACTTGTACTCACGCATTCGTACGCAAAGACGTGAAGAATAGCCTTAATCAACCATACGACGGCCCGTTTAAAATCCTCAACCGAACCGACAAGACTATCACTCTTGACTGGCACGGGCATCCAGAACCTATCGGCATGGATCGCATAAAACCATCATTCAACCACTCAGCACCAGGTTGCACATTTACCAACCAAAGCTTGTACCCCAGAAGACCAGCTCATCACGTGGCATGAAGCACGTCTCATGGACAAAAATAACATGCCATATTGACATCACGCGGCTAGCAGCATCGAATCTGCTACTTTTGTTGTTGATATTCTTATGGTGTTGCCAGCATTGGATCTAGTACTTTTCTCTGTTTTCCCAAGATCCATGCTACCAGGTCGGAGCTCCGTAGGAGCCGACAACAAAGGTCACAACACGGAGCTCGAGCAGTGAGCTCCAGCCCGCGGGCCAGTCGCGGGTCATGCGAAAGAGATAAACGCGCGGCCAGTTTGTGCCGGAGGACAAAAGCATTCGGTCGTTCTTTTCTCAACACGCTCTCACAGTCTAAATATTGGTTTAAACTGACGAGGGTTTCTAGAAGCGTTAAATGTCGACTTCAGCAGTGTAGACTCTTCCGGGACTCTGATATACACTCCAGACAAGAATTTCAAAAATCAATCCAACCACGCAGAGCTTTGAAACGGAACAACGAACATTTTTTGTGTGGCAGAGTGGGTAGTGAAATCGTGTCCCACACGGTGGCATGGATTCGAACCACGCTGGCCTAGATTTTATTTTACCTTCCAAGGCTCTTCTACCACTTTCTCCCGACGTTGATGTAAGGTACGTAACTTCAAAACGCGTCCCAGCACATCCTCATAGTTCAGGTAATGCTTATACTCATTCATAACAATATTTAATAATGCAGACTGTTTTTTGCACACGTTCTATTAACGAGTTAGTTTTGCAGATGCCATTCCACACAACTGACGCGTATTCTAACTTGGAAAGGCTCAATGAACAATAGATTGCCAGGCAGGCAGATATCTTGTCATACTCCCTCGTTAATCCATATGCTCGTAAAGATGCTCCAACTATTTTGTTCACGTGGTCATCAAATCGTAGACTTGAGTCAAATGTAACGCCGAGATCTCATTTGCCACTCACGCGATACGGTAAATCTGTATGAATGCAACAAGGGAAATATACGTTCCGAGTTCTTCGGGAAAATGTCAACACTTTAGTTTTTGGACGGTTTAGAGAAAGCTTATTTGCTTTCTCTAAACCGATCATGAAATGAAGTCATGTCGTCCTGGAGCCTCATGCTGTCGTCAAGTTTTTGAATTTCTCGATAAAATTTAATGTAATCAGCATACTGTAAGAAAGATAAAGTCAAGATGACAAGGTAGACATCATTAACAAATATAGAAAATAGGAGGGAGCCTCAAACATAGCACTGAGGCATGCCTGAGTTCATTCTGTATGTCGTGGAATTTATGTAGTTAACTCAAACAAAGCCTTCTTTTCCAGTATGTAGCTCTTAAACATTTCGAGCACCAGTCCACAGACACCATATTGAGAAAGCTGAGATATTAATGTTCAATGATTGACCAGGTAAAAGGCCATGCTTAAGCATAAATAAACATCGGGTTGACCTTGATTGCGTAACATACGAGAGGCCTTTGAAGTAAAAGTGGCCAGATATGTGGTCGTTGACCTGCCAAAAACAAAGCTTTTTTGGTTAGGTGTAAGTAGGCTTTTACATGAAAAGGATGCAAAACTGTGAACGACCATTTCAAAAAGATATAAAAGCGAGCACAAAATAGAGACGGGTGTATAATTTGATGCATCCCTGCTTCTTCCTGAGTTATAAATTAGAACAATTAGCGCAAGCCTCCACGTTACCTGAAAAACACCTGTCTTAACTGAGTTGTTAGATATTTCACATAGTATTCGAGTAAATATTTCATGGTAGGTTCTGATACTACTACTACTACTGCTACTACTACTACTAATACTATTGGCACTACTGCTACAACTACTACTAATATTAATACTGTTGCGGCGTGCTGAGGCGTGTGCGGGAAAAAAGGAAGAAGACAAAGAGCGTGGAGAAGGCACGTGACACACTTCTAATCTGGTCGAGTTCGGTTACGGAAGTCCTCTTGTAAATTCAAAACGTAACATTTGGTGTCAAAAGTGGGATTCCCGGCAGTGCTTCTGGCGTCCCGAAGAAATATTTTCTACAAGCAAGGACATTATTTGCGCCAGTGTCAGCGCATCTTAGAATGGTATAACCGTGAATGGAATATTCCCGAGCACACTAGCTTCCTTCGCCATGTTCCACCACTGAACCTACACTACTCGACAGTCACATCGGTGTCCCGGGAGAGAGCCCAGGTCGTGAAAGCGTGTGTGAGGTATGCTTGCATGGTTTTGTGACACGTTGTGCCAGTTTTGGGCTTGAAAGCATTCACAAAAGTTATGGTCTCTCCTTAATTAGACAATGTAGGTGCATTTCATTGTCGACGTCAATTCTTCAAAATGCGCAAATGGGCTGTGAACTCTGCCACCGATATACTTTGTGTCGGCATAAGATTCCTTTCCTGAGATGTCGGCAGGGGTGACAATAAGATATCCGCCTGACCCCCTGGTATCAGGATTCTGCGCATGAATCTTCCAAAAGCGCGGAAGTGCTGGACTTTGGTGCAGCAGGCAGGCTGTGATGTGGGCCTGAACTTTTTGAAAGTGTGCAAGTGCGGGTGAACCTTGACGTCAAGGATCTGGATGCTGAAAGGACATATCATAAGCAACGTTTTTTAAGCAGAAACACAGGCGGACTGTCTAACTCCACTGCAATGGGGCGAGGTTATGTAGCACGCTCCTATGAAAAGACGGATCCCTCGAAGAAAAGTTCTGAGAGAGAAAAGCGTAGCGGCGTGGCTGAGGCGTGTTCCGGGACCAACGGAAAAAGACGAGGAGCGTGCAGATAACACGTGAAACATTTCTAATGTGGTCTAATACGGTTAGGAACATCATCTTGTAAATTAAAGATGTAACAATATTACTACAAAAATAGAAATGCCATCAACATCATCATTTATTAAACCTTGAAGGCCCTTACGGGCATTACACAAAGAGGGGGACAATTTGGAGATAATTGTTATATAAAGCAAGAAGCCGGGAAAAAAATACCTAAATATTTTAGAAAAGAACAGATAATTTTACATGAAAAATGGGCAAATAAACTAAATCTACAAACACAAAACGAATTCGTTATTAGTGTAACTGCAAATGGGTGGTTAGGTGGGGTATAATTGTGTTATGATCTGCCCGTGTTACGATACTCTTAGGGAGCTTATTCTAGTCTGTTACCCATAATGGCAACGTGGAATTAAGAAAAGAGTCCGATGAAGCGAAAATTGGATGGTCTATACAGACGTTATCAATACGAAAAAATGTGCGAGTGGGAGGAGGTAAGAATAAAGTTATGATGTCATGGTTATGATCTTAAATCTTGTGAAAAGGACGAGAGCATATTAAGGTCAGATGTCATTCGTAACGACGTAATGCTCGTGTTTCGTGAGTAATCCGAAAATATGAATTCGATCGCGCGGTCCTTCAACTGCCTGTGGCCACAAACAACTCATGTACACAAACAAATTAGAAAGTTTCAAAAAAAGACAATTTCTTTCGGCCTTTGTGTCATCTTTTCCGCTGTTTTATTTTCTTTTTGTCTCAGGGTTTAGATTATTGTGCTCCATAACCAGCTCGCCCCAATAGGTTCGCTGCTTGGAAATGTTTGGGCTAAATGTTGTAGTCAACGCAATGATTCTTGGAGGGGACCGGGGGGGGGGGGCATATATATACAGCGTGGCGAAATGAATTGAACGCAATTTAAACTGACCGCATAAATCGGGTTCTTAGCTTATCGCGCTGGGATTTACTACAGAGGTGCTGCAAGCTGTTGCATTATTTAATTAGGAGAATGAATACATGAAGCCTCCGAAGTCAAAATAAAGAAAATAAAAACTGATTTTGTTTATGGATAAATTATCGCTAAGCCGTTTATCTACATCAGAAAATCGTTGTGGGGTATTTTGGTGTTTACCACAATTGAAAAAAATTGTGAAATAGAAAGAAAATAGAATCGGCTTACGTATGTTTCACTTCATTTGGCCCAAATAAGCGCCACAGTAACACATGTTGTTTTAGTGTGCACGAAAATTATAACGAAAACAGAGTTTTTGATTTTTCTTGATTTACTCAAGTGCGCCAATTTTTCCACAATGTTAGCGAAAGCTTCCACCAATTTCAGACACCTCTGTAGCAAATTCCATCGCGATAGATTAAGAAACCGATTTATACGGTCGGCTTAAAGTGCGTTCAATCGATTTCGCCCACGTTATATATACAAAGGAAAATGACCAGGTAAACATTGCTAAGACTAAACATCAACTGAAATTCAAGTTGTCGCCTCCAGTAATTTTGTTATCCTGCAAATAATCGCTCCACCGATGTTGTTAACTGAACGACGAAGGGGCAAGTAATTGACGTCATTCCGAGAAAGATTTCACGGACGATCCTCAAACAACTGTGGTCTGCTTCACTATTGGAGGGATCGGCACTGACTTAAGGTTTGTTCTACGGTGGACATGGGTAGGTCTGGATAAGTAACTGCCGCGAGGCTAATTTAGGGAGGTGCGTAAATTTCCCGGTATTAACAGAGAGCGTGTTTATGGGGTGGAATTTTCGCGAAAAGCGTCACTCTTGAGTCTAACTACAGAGCGTTGCAGGTGGCCCAAAGAAGATTAAAGCAGGCGTAGTTTCATAGCAGGCAGTGCTTAAGCATCCGAAGCACATTGTACGCAAACTTAGCAATAATAATGCATCTATAATCGTAACATGCATTTTAAGTACGACTGCAGCTGAGGGATACACTCCGATGGCGCCAATCAAGCTGCGGTAAAAAGTCCATTTGACAGGCATCGTTTTTGTGAGTTTGCTTCCACCGACTTAACCAATCACACACAGAAAAAACAAACAAAAATAACAAGATGGCTGCGCGTTCACTGCGAGTCCTTGGTTTAGTAGATTATAGCAAACGCACAAAGGAGACAAGTGCCGTGACAATGCACATTTCAGGGCTCCTCTATTGGCTCCTTTGGATCGCAGAAACAACTGCGGTCGGACCTCAAGTGAAACGGAGTATAGGCACGACGAATCACAACCAGCAAGATTTATTGCGGCACTCCGCGGGAATCAAACGTCGGACCATTCGATTCGCTGTCCAACGACTTTGCTCGGTGCCAGAAAAAGGCGCTCAAAGAAAACGCAAATAACTGCACTCCTGAAAAAAAAAATGTTTTCATATTTTTTTTTTGGAGGGAGGAACGCTTCTGTAACCTATGTCCCTTCAGAAATGGCCGGAGAAACTTTCGTTCCTAAAAGGAGGGAGCAAAGTTCCCCCGTCTGCATCTCATCATGGCGGACTCGAATCGAGTGGAATTATACCGATAAGGCTTAAAGGGCTCCTGAAAAAAAAAATGATTTTTTTTTAAGCAGTTTGATTGGGACACGCGTTTCGAAAAATAAATTTTACCCGAAAAAAAAAAAAGAGCAATATTGACGGCGAGAGATTTATTTGAAATTCTGAGCGCAAAGTCCATGACGTCACGGAATGGTCATTCGCTCAACGGGATGGTCTTTCGGTCTTTCCCCCTCAACGTGAAGACGAAGCCGATTCACCTCTTCTCCACGCGCCCAAAATGCCGAGAAATCAAGTGAAAAGGAGGTAACTGCCGACTAAATCGCGTCTCGCGCCGTCAATATTCTTAAATATATATATATATATATATATATATATATATATATATATATATATATATATATATATATATATATATATATATATATATATATGGGTGGTTTCATCTCAAATCGTGCAGGCAAAAAGGGTCGAATTTTTAATTTCGCTGAAAAAAATATATGTTATGGCGTCGTCTCTAAAAACGCAGTAGCCACAAACGGCAAGTCCGTCGGATTTTTTGTTCTCGACTTACGAATTTTAAAAGAGGCCGCGGCGGAAAGCAGTGTTTTTCACATCCGTCGTGGGTCGGATGTTTCGCTCGATCTCCCGTCGTGGATTTTCAGTCCACATTATATTAACTTTTTTCAAGCACTCTGTGGGCACAGGTAAAAGGCTCTAATACCATGAAATAATTTTAGGCGTTTTGCTTTTTTTCTGTAAAAATGTCAAAAACGCCCCCTCGGTCAATTGTTGACGAACTTTGACAATTAAATACTGGCGATCTACTTGGGTTACATCAATATTTTTTATGTCTATGGAGAGCCCAAAACACGCTCTTTATAGATATTATAAAATGATTTACCTGTATTAAATAGCCTTTGCGGGACGTTTACGTTAATGTTATGCGAAAACCAAAAAGTACCAAATTTAAGATCGATTTTCTCAAAAAACCCATTTTTTATTTTTTTATTTTTTGTTAAAATGTAGATATGATAGTTGTCTACTCGAAAAGCAAGTCGAGAAAGTGTATATTTTGTTTGTATGTTCTATATTTAAGCCTCAATATCGGAAAAAGACGTCTTCGTTTTGCAAGACCTAAGTCAGACAAAAAAAAAAACCGTGCGCTTCTATGAATTGTAAAAAGTTTTCTTGAATTTTTGTCTGCGTTTTGTAATCAATTATAAACGCATTTTGTGGTATTGAATAGTTATTTATGTTTTGAAAAGAGCGGGAAACCACGAGAAACATATCTAATCAAATCAGCAGGCCTAGTAGACCTTCAATATCGAAGAGGCACAGACGTTGTATTTTTTCGATTGATAAAACTTTCACTGTAAACTAGCATGACTAGCTATTAGCTGTCATATTACTAAGACATGAAAAGTCACCACGTCATTGATCTATTATATACAATTCTTTCCGAAACCAAACGCTAGGGTTTGTTCACCGCACATCGCACAGATCACCAGGGAATATCCTTTCACTTCCGTAATACACAAAAGTGATGACACAGAAACGATCCGAAACACACGGAGAGATTGTCACGGAGAAGGGTAGGGAATAAAAATAAATAAATAAGAATAAAATTACCCAACTCCGATCTTAACGAAAATTGCGGTAAAAAAATAAAAGATTTAGGTTCGAGCCGTGGCAAGGCGATAGGTCCACGCCTGGTCAGACAAAGAAGTCAACGACACGTAAAGGAAAAAAAAAGTTAATTAAGACAGAAAAACTCAGCCGCACACGGCAAGAACAAAAACCAACTCCTCCGGGCATTCCCTAAACGGGACACAACCAAATGCGTGCGAACACGCTCTCTACAGCACCGTCAGGCCGCTACGCCATGAAGAAATAAACCCAACAAGTAAACAATGCTAACAAACAGTTAGTAACAAAACATAAAAAAAAGTTCAGCAGAACCGCACCCGAGAAACAAAGTTCAGCGGGGCGAAGAAACACACACGAAATAAAATTTAAAAAAAAGTCTTAACTGACCGACGCCGAGTCCAGTCCCATGACACTGAAGCCTGGCAGGATGATGGCGTCCAGATGATGCTCGAATCTATTCTTCACTCTGTTCCGCACATCCGTCGTGGCTGTGCGGAACAAAGTGAAGAATAGTTTCGAGCAGCGGTGCGCGAGAAGGTAACCGAGACGTAACATGCCTCGAGCTTCATATCGGGAGAGGAGCTTTCGAGGTAGTTACTGCATGCAGTTACTCAAACTTTTTCTTTAACCCTTCCCTTTTAAAAAAAAAAAAACACGTCAGCCGGCGCTAACTTTTCATCTCGGGAGAAGACCACTCTTCACAAACGGTTATAGTTGCCAAGGAGGCTGACTTCGACCCAACTAGTCTCCGGGCAGAATAGACACAAGTATATTTACCAACACGCTCGTTTTTGATGCTAGTCTCCGGGCTTTGCTGTTTCCAAAAGAGATAACCCTTCGGTGCTATCGGATTTCCGCGGAGGGAGATAGAGTACATAAAATTGAAAGAATAAAACACGGAGGACAAGCACAGGACAACCACTTTGCAGAGCACGGCCATTTCTAGGATAGGGCGTTCGAAGCTTGGGCAAATACGCGGTATCGTTTCACGCGTGCACGGATGGCTGGTTTCAAAATTTTCCCACATCCCTAACGAAACCGGCCCATCTTCGTGTGCGTGCGCGATTTTCGTCCCGCGCCGCCGGTTTTAGCTCGCACGCGGCGTTGTTTTGGCAGGCAGAACTGTTGTTGACCGTCGATATTGTAAGGCCATGGTGTTCTCATCCTCCCGGGCAACAGTTACTTTGCTTTCCCTTCTGCAATACTCTGACTGACTGACTACTCCTGGGTGGCCGTCACTGTTCGCCGCGTCAACGACACATTCGTACCATTTCACTCCTCGTGACACAGGGTGCGCTGCTCGCTTTACTGTCACGGGCCGTCCTATCTAACACAACGAGCGCGAAAGGTCGTGGTCATCTGCTGGTTCCGAAAGGGCGGGACGTTCATATAGGCCAATGAAGGCCCCGAATCAATAGGACGTCTGCCGATTTCTATACATTAAAATTTACGACGCCTGCTGGTCTGTTAAGAAGTGTTGCTTTCTCTTTTGAACTGCTCCAATGTAGCTTGCCGCCTATAATAAAATTTAAATGATCAATAAATATAACAGGGTGGAACTACTGTATTTCATTTTTATGTGGGTGCGTTGAAAAAAGTCAAAAATATTTCCAAGTTTGTGAAGACGCGCAATTCGCAAGTCCGTTTCAAGCCGTAAAAACACGTTTTTGTACGATATTGATGCTTAAATATAAAACATACAAACAAAATATACACTTTCTCGACTTGCTTTTCGAGTAGACAACTATCATATCTACATTTTAACAAAAAATAAAAAAAATAAAAAATGGGTTTTTTGAGAAAATCGATCTTAAAATTGGTACTTTTTGGTTTTCGCATAACATTAACGTAAACGTCCCGCAAAGGCTATTTAATACAGGTAAATCATTTTATAATATCTATAAAGAGCGTGTTTTGGGCTCTCCATAGACATAAAAAATATTGATGTAACCCAAGTAGATCGCCAGTATTTAATTGTCAAAGTTCGTCAACAATTGACCGAGGGGGCGTTTTTGACATTTTTACAGAAAAAAAGCAAAACGCCTAAAATTATTTCATGGTATTAGAGCCTTTTACCTGTGCCCACAGAGTGCTTGAAAAAGTTAATATAATGTGGACTGAAAATCCACGACGGGAGATCGAGCGAAACATCCGACCCACGACGGATGTGAAAAACACTGCTTTCCGCCGCGGCCTCTTTTAAAATTCGTAAGTCGAGAACAAAAAATCCGACGGACTTGCCGTTTGTGGCTACTGCGTTTTTAGAGACGACGCCATAACATATATTTTTTTCAGCGAAATTAAAAATTCGACCCTTTTTGCCTGCACGATTTGAGATGAAACCACCCATATATATATATATATATATATATATATATATATATATATATATATATATATATATATATATATATATATATATATATATATATATATATATATATGTGTGTGTGTGTGTGTGTGTGTTTCGCGTAAAATTAAAGTTTTTTTGACACGCGTATGCTTCGCACCATACTGTCTAAAAATACTTTTTTTTTTTACTTTTCAGGGGCCAATTAGGGAGGACGCTAGGTCTATTGTCTGATTTTACAGGAAACGCTGCAGCGATTCAACCAAAAATACTTAGCATAGTTTTCGGACAGGCACATCAATCGCGCTACAAGAGGCCCCTCCCCCCCCCCCCCCCCGCCCCGCCTTCCCCCATCCCCCACCCACCCACCAAGTGCCTGCAAGCAGCTATCGCAAGAAAAGCAATAGACCGATTGGCACTCATCTAGAAATGTCACTGCTTTTGGGGCGAGACAAGTGGTAAATGACAGCGTAACGCGAGCATTACACGAACTGTATTAATTGCCCAAAACCAGCCTCCCATTCAGGTAAGGAAACTTGCCTTTCGAGAGCAGTATTTCAGTCCTCTCGTTATCAACACTGCGATGTTAAAAAAGACAACCGATCGGCGATACCAGGTCACTTCGCTTACCTCACGTTTTACCTTTGCTATTCCTAGGGCTGCAATTTCTACGCCCACGTCACCAAAAAGGGGTTAACACTCGCGAAACCAAATGCCGCACTCACAATAATTAATTGAAAGTAGCCAACTTGGTTCATTGCACGGCAACGAGAAAAATCGCGAAGCGTGAAAGAAGGCTAAATCGCTCGCGATTTGAACCTGTGCGGGGAGACCCCAATGGATTTCTAATCCATCGCCTTAACCACTCGGCCACGGCTGCGGGACGAGTAGGGGCTTTGAGATGTGGTAGTAACTCAGGAGCTGGGGATGCCATGGATCAAACGCTGCATGTAGCCGCTCAACGTCTATACAGGAGAGTGCGCTGCGGTCAAATGCGTATATAATCGCGTTAAACTTTGCATGCATTGGCTCAACGTTCATAGACGAGAGGGCGCAGCGGTCAAATGCCCAAATCAGTATATAACCACGTTCCATACCACCCATTTTCTTTCTGACATGAATGAAAACGAACGAAAGGCTCCGCATGCTGCGGCTCAGCGTCTACGCAGACAAGCACCACCAGAGCTTGGCCCCAGTCAACATCATTCACCACGTGGAGATGCGGTCAATTTTTTCTTCGCTTCCTACTGTCGAGGCTTCTTCCTGCGCTTGCGCTCCTTTTCCTTCGTGGATTGCACACTGGCTGTGGCTTCTTTCTTCTCCTCGACGTCCAAGCTATCCGCCTCGCGTCGTCCTCGATCGTGGACTTCTCTTTCGGTGCCTCTGCCTCCGCGGGCTGAGGCTCGGGCTTGGGAGCTTCACCCTTGTCTAGTTGTCTCTTCTTTGCGGGCACTTCTTGCTCTACATCTTGATGGCTTTCACTTGAACCGTCTTTGAGTGGCACACTTTCAATTTCCCAGAGCGCCAGTAGCTGCTCAAAAAGCCTGTTGCTTTGATGTAGAGTCATTACCTGCATACAAGTGACTTGGTGCCAGCCAACTTCTGTAATTATCGTACTGGCACTTGCAGTTTGCAACCAAATATTGTTTCTACCGCTATCAAATTTCTGTTAAGTCGCTTGATGGACCCAGTGACAGCCTTTCAGTAATTATAAGCTCCATTCAGTATATCAATGGCACTTTCTCTCTTGAACCCCGATCATGAAAGCATGCACGTTTGAGCAGCGTGCACGTTTGAGCTGTTCTGGAAAGACAAGTAACGCAGAAGAATGGCAAATGGCAGGAACTTCCACAGCCTCAATTCGTACCCGTCTCCGATAGTATTGGTTTCGGAGCCATATCTGTACCTTGCGAAGTTTACTTCCATTTTCAAGGGCAGTATAGCCGAAGACTGTGATGCTCAAAGCCTCTTTTTCTAGAACCTTACAAGACAGCTCGTTGACAAGCCTGGTCGTCACAAACGTCCACTGGCTTCCTACGTCAGTAAGCACCGGAATAGGCGGCGCTTAGTGCCTGGCTGTGACGATGAATGAGCACTGTCATTTGTGGGTTTGAGGTCAGGATCGCAGAGGCAAGTCATGTGTCTCCCTTAGCAGTTGACGCAGCGGAGAAATCTGGCACTGCGACAATCTCTTGCCTAATGATATCGTTTCCATCACCTAAAACATCGACCGTCTCTCTTCAGTATTTCTTTTTCTTTTTTTTTTTTCCACTGAGGCAAAGCACGTTGCATTGGTCGAAGGAGGGCTCACGTGCGTCGCAAAAAAGCATTCGGCATCATGAGAGTCCTTCCTTGCAACTAAAACTGCTGCCGATGGTGTGTTGTATGCTTTGCGCTCCGGTTTTGTTTGGCTTGAGTGGGATTTATTTCCAGGACGCGCTCTCGGATCTCTTCCTCGGACTTCAGAAAATTTAGGAACGTTAGCAGACTACCGGTGATTTCCGCGATGTAGGGGCTCTTAATTTTGCTGGCAGTAGCGGAGGACACAGTCGTCAGGAAGTCGCTTCTTCGCGGCAGTACGTAGCAGCACACTGTACTCTTTCGCCTTTACGAAAAGTACTTCAAGGCTGCGGAAATTTATCGGGATATCATCATACAGATGCTTCAGAGCCGTGCGTAGCTCGACGTGGTGACGATCTTTTTTTAAATTCAAGAGTCGCGTCACGTGGTTGTCAATTATCGCCTGGGCCTAGTCGGGAACCTGTCCTTCAAGAGATCCACAGTGATGTTATAGTTGTTATCCGTAATAGACAATTCCCGTATGCTGTCTTCCGCTTTTCCGAATAGAGAGCTCGTAAAATATCTAAATGTGTCAATCAAAGGAAGGTCGTGGTGGTTGTGTAGAGACCCTTCAAATTGATCCCAGGAACGGTTCCGGTTATAAAGGTCTCCTTCGCACTTCCGGGTTTCTATTTTTGGAAGTTTAATTGCTATCGTTCTTGACCTTAGATGGCCTCAGTCCTGATCTTGCGATCGTATCACAGCATTCGATGCGATATTAGGCGCACACAGGGCATGCCAGTTAGAGCGTGGCTCTTGTTCGTAAATGGCAGATCGACACTTGATAAGCCTCTACGCTTTCATTCTCTTCTTTAAGGTGATCAATACCAATCCCGTTTTCAATCTCACTGTCAACTGCCTTCAATGCTGCTCCCTTAAGTTCGAGGACATTAGAGTTTTCTGTGAGCGCCCCCGCAGTTACCTCCGAGGAATCCAGTAAAGCTTGGAACTCGTTGGTGGCTCTGGTAACCGCTGACCGGATGACGGCTCGTTTCCTCCGCGGTCCGTCCATACTCTGAAGGCGAGTGGATCCGGGTTTCGTGTCTGCCAGATGGGGATCTGTCTCTCGTTCTGTCGGGCGTCTCTCAGATTCCGGTATAGGCACCAGATGATTGGGATCTGAAGAATGTAGGACCCGATAGACGTGATGGTAGCGGTTTTATCATAATGAAACATGGGTCCCCAGGTAGCACACTTGCTTGGTTTAGCTGGGGCCAGCATTGGCACGTAGTTGTGATTGCTTGGCTACGACTGCCCAGCCATTTACGTCTGTATGCCAGCCTTGCGTTTCACAGTCTTTCCTTGCTCCAGAAAGCAACGGAACTGCCAGGAAACGTCTTTCCTGGTTGACCATTAAATTTCCTTGGTCATTGCTGGCCAGGGTAAACGAGGCCGCTGCCAGTATTTGATGTAACCTGGCTGTATATTGATTTTCCTCGGTCAGAGATGGCCAAGGTACCAATGCCTCTGCCAAGCTTTGAGGTTCCATGGTGGTTCATAGGGAATTGCGTAAAGGCTGAACTGCATGTAAGCGATTAAGTGAGCGACGAGAGTCAGCGACAAGCGGCGGAGATTTCCACGGTCGCTCGTCGCGTCACTCGGTTTTGGGATTTCTAGAAATCGTCGCTCATCGCCTTGGTCGCTTGCTCCCATCGCTTTTATGCGGTTTGCCGCGTCGCGCGAGTGACCGAACGACAGCGAAGCGGATCGTCGTCGCTTGTCTCGTCGCTCGTCAAATCGCTTACATGCGGTTTATACTTAATTGCCGCAAGACTGGCACTTACATGTACGATTGGCACACGCTTCCATATTCTCTCTCATACTGTTTTATGATAGTGCATATTTTTTATTCGTGGCATTAGTTACATACCGCTCTAGAACA